>JAGFBZ010001033.1:0-35801 GCA_018398805.1 Hirundichthys speculiger
GGGCCTGATCAAGCTTGCTGTGTGCTGTGTTTCCATATGGGCTCCTCACCTGCTGCAGGTGTGGTCCAGCAGCAGAGACACGGATCCAGCCCCTGCCAGTTTGTTTGTGGTAGAGGCAGCGCTCCCTCTGCAGCTCCACCGCCTGTTCAGCAGGGTGTGGGGCGACGAGGAGGCAGCATGACCTTGAGGCAGGTACGCTGTGGACCCAGAAAGAGTCATGCACAAGATCAACAACAAAATACAGCGCCCATGTTTTTCCTGACAAGGAATGTGGTTCCCACTGACAGTAGTACCATACACAAGACCGCTGACTGAGTAACAATCTGCGACTCATTACAGGACACACTCTCATGTCGAGGTCTCGAGTCATGTTAAAGGTCCACTCATCATTTAACAGCCTGTGCGGAATAGTGGGTGAGTGTTGGGTGACAGGGACTTACTCTGAAGTTTTCCAGCAGTTTGGTTCTAGATACCGGGCCTTTTCCCCCCCTCAGCTTTGGCTCGGAGGTCATCTGCATGACTGCACACATACCTGCAGGTCACGACCCACTTTAATATAACTGCGCACCAGCTGCAGTCCATACCACACCTTCCTGTCCGTTCAGCAGTTCATTAACAAAACTCTATAATAACGGATACTGATAAATATCTGATCAGACCTCAGGAAGACCACTCAGACTTAGGTGAAACCCTTTAGTATTATGTAAGACAGGGTGACCATGAACATGTGTTGAGTCATTGTCCTTCAACAAAGGCTGGTGGATTGACCCTTACCCTATCTAGGGCTGGGCGATAAATCGATTTATCGATTAATTCGAATTGTACTTAATTCGATTTGTTTTAATGAAAATCGATTTCTCATTACATCCCGCCACCAGCGCCTGCCTGCTGGCTCCCGTAGGTCAGAGAGCGCGGATGCGCGCCCCCCTCGGCCGCCCCCCTCCCCACCCGCGCTAGGTACACAAACAAGCAAGCAGTGCTAATCTTACAAAAACCGAGAAATAAACGTATCCTCGTTATTTGGAATTGGTTCGGTCGTGGCGTCAACACAGAACAAACAGCACCTCACTGCAGTCTGTTTCGGCTGTTGCTACCAAGGTAGCATACTACACTTTACTGCAGCACCTTAAAAGAAGTCGCCGAGTTGGAGAGGTGTTGCTCCCTACGAAAAAAACCGCGCAGCCAAGCACCCCCCCGAAAACAACTACCGCTTGGAAACGTTGACACTGTATCTCGTATGATAATGAAAGGGCCCGTGGAAAGCTGTCACGGATGCAGTCGCATGTATATTGCAAGAGGGTGCCCATATACACCGTGGAAAGCCGGGGTTTATCCCTGCTCCAAGTTTTGGATCCCAGGACGTGCTACCAGGCCAAAATATTTTCTGACGTTGCCTTGCCTCGTAAATTACATGGAACCTAAAATTAAATTTTTAATTTTATTGATGCAGAGTTTAAGTTCATTAACATGATTCAGGGAATCAAAATAGTGCCCAAATAATTTTTTGTTTACCACACAAGCACCTCCTTATTATGCAAACAGTTCAGTAACAGAGTTTTGTTTGCACTTTATTTTTGTCAACCTCAAAATGGGGTCTTATAATACTATGTTACTTATTTTTTGTGTCATTTCGAAACTAGATTACTGAAATTACATTGTCACTGTTCACAATGGCAGGCAGGGCTTGCCATCTCTTTTTTTTGTGGCTTGTTTATGTACTGAAACTCCAGAAGGGAAATTTAAAACAAATAAACTGAAACTGTTTTGAACATTTCTTTGTCTCTACATTGATTTTAGTAGGGTAAAAAAATCGATTTAAATCGTAAATCGGGATTTTTTCTGAAAAATCGGGATTTTTTTTTTAGGCCTTCGCCCACCCTAGCCCTATCATATCTTGATTTTTGTTAGGAGGACACTGACCACACACACACTGCCTCCCAAGTTGTAAAAAATCACCTCAGAGTCATAATAGACCTTTTGCAGTCACGTGACACACCCCTTGACGACAGCGCAGTCGCCATATTGAATGAAAACAACAAGCTAGGGCCTAATGATCTCATATCTGAATGGGTCGGAAAGGAATGATACCGGAGAAATTACAGATTTCAGCCTAGAACACGACCCGTACCTCTGCCCTGTTCTGCCCTATAAAGAAACTCCCCGACCTCGAGTACCTGGACATATATAATTATTTGATACAAGTCATCAGCGTACACAAGGAACTCTCAAGGCCTATAAAAGCTTGGAATTCTACAAATATTTCACACTCCGACCGCCGTGGTTGACCGAGGAAATGTGGCGACCCGGCGAGAACAAGTCACATATTAACGACATTTTGTTGGAGTGTGTTTTGCATCTGTTTCTACTTATTAACTGACTATTAATAACAGTTTGGATTATCTTTAATTAAAAGACTTATGTTATTTTGTAAATATTCTGCATGATCAGCTGGGGACTGAGTGAGCGGTAATAGGGTTAGGGTTAGGGTTACATGCATGTGTTGGTTGTTGCCCCACATATTACCCTCACTCGTCCCCAGCTGATCATGCGAATTATTTACAAAATAACAGATCTTTTAATTAAAGATCATCCAAATGTTTTAGTCAGTTGAAACAGATGAAAACACACACCTCCACAAAATGCTCGTTCCTATGCGACTTGTTCTCGCCGGTCGCCACACTTTCCTCGTGTCAAACCCACGAGCGCGTCGGAGTGCAGCGATCCACTTTTCCTCGCCGTTCTACGTCAGCTGGAAATCTGTGGAACGTAATCCTGGTCCCTTTCCTCTGTAGTTTGTGCAGCCAAGCTACACAGTTCAAAACCATGTTTTCAAACTGTTTGCTATCCACTTGAACACGACAGATTACACACGCGACAGGTAAACTGCTCAGCTGAAGGGCTTTGTTTTCACTTCAACATGGCGGCGAGGTGTGTGACGTCAGGTGCAAAAGGTCTAGAGATAACAGACGTGTTCTAGTGTGAATAAATAAATGATAAACCCAGTGTGGAACGCTTTGTAGAACCTGGATGAGGTTAAAGAGGCACTATATAACCACTCTATACAAATATACATTTACCATGTAAAACCCTTCAAACCTGAGAAAGAGCCCTGAGATTTCTACTCTGAAGGCTAAAGCCAGAGCTGATTTGCAGAGCTACAGTCAGGGCTGTGAAGATAAACTTCTGTAACTGACTGGTGGCGTTTATGGTTGCCGTTTAACGTCAGTGTTTCCAGAGTGTCCCGGTGAACTGACCCACTCAGAACATGGATTCGCTCCGTGTTGTACTTGAGAGGCGTGAGCTCGGCTCTGAGGACCTGCAGGGCCTCCAGGACCTTCCCGTCCTCCAAGTATTCCAGGTACTTCTGTTGCAGCAGCAGGAACTTCATCCGCTGTGCAGGAAAGGACAACACGACAAACACGCATCATGATCTGCACAGACAATTGTCCCAAAGTCAGCAGCTGTGCAGGATCAATTATTTGTGGAAAGTTTGATCCAAAGCAGAAAACATCTAAACTGAAAATGCTCTGTACGTTCAGTGACGTCTACTGTTTGCCGTCTCCAGGGTTCATACGCATTTTTACCAAAATATTTCCATGGCATTTCCATGATGTTTTGGCACTCGTCCATGACCACACAGTCCCAAAAATGTTAGCATCCATCAAATTTAAGACAAGCTTCCTTTCTGCTGCACCCACTGCAGTATATGTTTATGTGTACTCCTTTTACTACTACAGTGGTACCTCTACTTACGAAATTAATCGGTTCTGGAAGTAGTTTCGTAACCTGAAACTTTCATAAGTAGAGACGCGTTTTCCATGTAAATGCCCTAATCCGTTCCAATCCAACAATTTTTCTAAAATAAATTATAAATAATACATGAAATGACATGAAAACCTGTAAAATACACGTTAAACTAGAAAAGCACTCCGAGGAATGCCGACTTCCACCAAGCGCAACAATTATTGAAAATTGAAAGTGATCCAGAACCAGGATTTCTTCTGGATCACAGCCAAAATGAAATCATTCTTCCTTTTCCATTCTGACGATCCTGAACATGTCATCAAATCCATCCATAACTCTTTGAGTTATCTGAACAGACGCAGACAGATAAACGCCGGCAAAAGCATAACAAGTGGAGGTAAAAAATTGTTAGTTTACCTGTTGCTGGGTTCGCTATACAGACAAGGGGCCCTCCTAGCCAATGGGATGCCAGGAAGATGCTAAGCCGGGGAAGCTAAGTGGATAGCCAATGGCAGAGCAGTTCGGACGCACCGCTTTCAAACCGAGATCCAGAGCCGACAGCTATGTTTACATTCAGTAAACTCTGGGACTGCGAGTAGCAGCGCTACTGGATTTTGACTTTCATATCCTGAAATTTCTTGCGTAACTAGGGGCAATATTTTCCCGTTGATGCGTTTTCGTAACCTGAAAATTTGTATGTAGAAACGTTCGTAAGTAGAGGTACTACTGTATTTCTTCAAAACTAAGATAAACTAAGAATCAGAGTTACTACATTGAAAGAAATATGACAATGTCATTGACACAAATAAGTATTTTTTCATTTATGTAACACTCACACCAGTAAAATAGTAATGATTATTGTAGCAGCTCTGGTCCTGAACGTTCTTGAGCCATACTTTTTTATATTCTCGAAGTAAGTTAATTTGTTCTTTCTTCACCGAGTAGCCTTTCAAGCCCATGTTTGTACAGGATTTAACTTCTGGTTTTAGCTGTATTCCATTTGAGACCATTTTTAACTGTTTGGAACTCAAGAAAAGCCCTCAAAGTTGAGTCTTTTCTAGTAATTTCAGAATAGTTGTGGGTTTTTCCACATAAGGTGAAAAACGCATATATCTATATCTGTACGTTAGTCCTCATTAAAAGTCTGACTGCAGAGAGCATACAAAGGAAAGGGTTATAAAAGCTCCTTCAAGAAGGCAGTCCAACAAGTGTATTAAAGACACTGTATTCCCTCAACCAGGTGTAAAGTCTGGAGCAAGAAGAACAAAGTAGCAGGAAGGTTGTAAAAGGAAACCTACAGGTAGACTAGGAGATGTCAAAGTAAAGACAAAAAGCTCAAAAAAAGAAAAGAAATTTAAAATACTCAGTAAAGAAGTAAAAACCAAAGGGCAGAAACAGAAGTCAATGCGTCTGAAATACAGATTCAGGCTTAAAGTAAAAAGAAATCCTGAGCCTCAACTTTTTCCGGGGGGGGGGGGGGGTGGGGGGGGGGGGGGGGGGGGGGGGGGGGGGGGGGGGGGGGGGGGGGGGGGGGGGGGGTGGGGGGGGGGGGGGGGGGGGGGGGGGTTGGAATCCAACGCATACACACTATGGCCACTTTTTTTGGCATTGAGCTTAGTTAATACACAAGATGACCACCAATTTAAATGTGAATTTTAGAAAGTAAAGGTTATTAAGTTATACGTGAAAACATGTAAACTCAGTCAAGCCCATTATTCTGATTAATTTAGCAACTACTTAATTCATAAAGGCAATTTGTACCAAGAAAAAAATTGCAACTTCTACCTTTTTTGTTCAAACAATGGCAAATTAAGTTATAGGAAATTATGCCTAGTATTCGGCCCCCTTGAACTTTTCAATCTTTTGTCACATTTCAGGCTTTAAACAAAGATTTTTTTTGTCAAGAATCAAAAACAAGTTGGACACATTTGTGAAGTGGAATGAAATTTATTAGATATTCTAAACTTTTTTAACAAATAAAAAAAACTTGAAAGTGGGTGTGTAATATTATTCATTCTCCTTG
The DNA here is from genome assembly GCA_018398805.1 of Hirundichthys speculiger. Taxonomy (NCBI): domain Eukaryota; kingdom Metazoa; phylum Chordata; class Actinopteri; order Beloniformes; family Exocoetidae; genus Hirundichthys; species Hirundichthys speculiger. The sequence continues at coordinate 5,768 of JAGFBZ010001033.1, forward strand.
TGTTAATACTCTGTAGCGCCACCTTCTGCTGCAGTTCCAGCTCCAGTCTCTTGGGGTTTGTCTCTATCAGTTTAACTCATCCAGAGACTAAATTCTGGTCCTTCTTCCTGTAAACAGCTGGAGCTCAGTGAGGTTGGATGAGAGCGTTTGTGAACAGCAGTCTTCAGCTCTTTCCACAGATTCTGGACTGGATTCAGGGTCTGGACTTTGACTTGGCCGTTCTAAAACACCTGGATACGTTTTATTTGTGAACCGTTCAATTCAAATTCAATTCAAATACTTTATTAATCCCCCAAGGGGCCCTGCGATGGACTGGCGACCTGTCCAGGTGTACCCCTGCCTTTCGCCCGTAGACGCTGGGATAGGCTCCAGCAGATCCCCGTGGCCCTTCAAGGATGAAACAGGTATAAATAATAGATGGATGGAGGGATGGAATCCCCAAGGGGAAATTCAAGTTTCAGTACACCATCTGTGTACTAGAGAGCTGCCGGTATCCCGCGCTCCTTTTCATGCCCGGTCCTGTGGTCTGAGTGCTAACTCCAGTAAACAGCCATTAACAACCGTTAACCAGTATATCTCCATAATGATGACCAGTGAGATATCTCCAGTCAGAGGAGGAACACCGATGGACCAGACCGTCTCCTCTGGGAAGACTGAGCTCCTTCAGTCCGGCGAGGCGACGGAGCCGACCGTCCCAGAGCCCGGTTCATCACGTGGACCGGACCAGACCGTTGTCGTCACCCCCCCACCGTGCCGGGCCCCACCAGGTCACCAGACGGCCCCTGCCAGGGTCAGCTGACCCATCCGGCGTGTAGACTGCTGGACAGGGCAGCAGCTGTTTGCTGGTCACGGCCACGCTGCCGCCGCTACGTCGGGGGCCCGTCCCGGCTCAGTGACGCTGCAGCCCCGGATCCAGTGGCGGTGGTTGCCGCGGTAGCATTCAGGACTACTTAGCTTTCCCGAACCGGCCTCCAGCGACACCGTCCATGTCCGCGGCGGCAGGTCTCCACCAGCCACAACCCTAACCCCACAGACAGTATGTAGACATCCGACCGCAGATCACCACAACCGGGCACAAACTGGAGCGTCCATCGTCCAGCGTCACAGGGATCAGTCCCCGGAGCAGCAGCGAGTAGCCTCCATGCCAGGCGTCGTCAACGGTAGATTTGTCTTATGTTTTGGATCATTGTCCTGTTAGAATAAATCTCTGTCCCAGTCTCAGGTTCAATCTGAAACAGATTTTGGTTTCATCTGACCAGAGCTCCTTCTTTCTTCCACATGTTTGGTGAGTCTCCAGGTGGCTTGTGGGAAACTTTAAACCAGATTTTTTATGGATATCTTTGAGAATGTCTTTCTTCTTGCCACTCTTCCATAAAGGCCAGATTGTCCAGTGTAGGACTGATTGTTGTCCCTCTGGACAGACTGTCCCACCTCAGCTGTAGATCAGTTCATCCAGAGTGATCATGGGCCTCTTGGCTGCATCTCTGATCAGTCTTCTCCTTGTTCCAGATGAAAGTTTAGAGGGACGGCCGGGTCTTGGTAGATCTGCAGTGGTCTGATACTCCTTCCATTTCAGTCTGGTTGCTGCTCAGAGCTCCTTGAGATGTTTAAAGCTGGGAAATCTTTTTGTATCCACATCCAGCTTTAACTTCTCCACAACAGTATCTGGGACCTGCCTGGTGTGTTCCCCATGATGCTCTCTGAGCTTTAACCAGAACCCTGAGACCATCACAGAGCAGGTGCATTTATACAGAGACTTGATTACGCACAGATGGATTCTATTGATTATCATCAGTCATTCAGGACAACATTGGATCATTCAGAGATCAATACTGAACTTCTGGACTCAGTTTTGCTTGCTCTGAAGGGTAAAGGGGGCCGAATAATATTACACGTTCCACTTTTCAGTTTTTTTTGTTTGTTGAAAAAGTTTAAAATATCCAATAAATGTCACTTCACTTCAGGATTGTGTCCCACTTGTTGATTCTTGACAAAAAAATTGAAATTTTTTTATCCTTATGTTTGAAGCCTGAAATGCAGCAAAAGGTTGAAAAGTTCAAGGAGGCCAAATACTTTCACAAGGAACTGTACAATCTAGTGCTGGGAAATATGACGATACATATCGTGGGGACAATATAAAAGTGTATATCGTGCCATTTCTCTTCTAATCGTTTCTAACCTAATTTTAATCAATTATTACAGCAAATATGTAATTAAATAACCTGCTACGATAAATTTGATAGAAACATATCTACTTCTACAAAGTAGCCTTTTATTTTTGCACTTTTATTCATGGTTAATGCCTTAAACAGAGTTCTCTTCAACCCTGATGTTTACTTTAGACACTTTATATTGGTTTTACAAACTTTGCACTACAACCGTTACAGATTTCAAAAAAGTTGAAAAATAATTTGTGTTTATTTTTTATAGCTGAACTTCAGTGCAAAATATGTTTTTCCTCTCAGAAACTGTTGTACACTTAAAAAAAAAAATGTGAAAGCTACTGTACCTCTGTACCTACCTGTTTTTGCTGCACTAAAATGTATGTTTGAGACAGTTCAGCTAAATGTCTTTTCAAAATAAAGTTGAAAAGTAAGCAATGAAATTTTTGTCAAACTTTTCAGAGAATAACTGAAAACATACTTTATTATGTATATCATGATATTATCGTTATCGTGATATAAAATAGTCCATATCGTGATATATGATTTTTCCATATCGCCCAGCACTAGTACAATCCATCGGGTCTGGGACTCGTCTCCTCTTTAACATCTGTAGTTGCAGTTATTAGATTACTAGATGTTATTACTCTGGATGCTCATTAGTTAAAAAGTTTTCAAGTCGGAAATACGATCATTCATCGGGCCGCTACGTCTGTTGTGGCTGTTGCTCCGGTTGTTGTGTGTCGATGCCTGCGGACATTTCTTTATGCCCGATGTCTCCTACGTGACGGCGAAGAGCTTTTTTTTTTTTTTTTTTTGCGGCTATAGTCTACCTTCAATACACAAAATCAGTACCAGGCTCTGGTAGCTTTTGGCAGCAGCTCCCAACCGCTCTTTGTCCCCGCCCCTTTCCTCTGTCCCCGCCCCTTTCCTCTGTCCAGGGCCCAGACACTTGAATTTTTGCTTCCATTATTCTGATTGCGGGAGAAAAAAATGCCGGCTGCCATACCTGCGTTCAAGACCACTCAGAGATAAAGTGTTTCTGTACTGTGTGTGTTTTTTTTTTTTTGTTTTGTTTTTTTCCCTAAATCATAGTCAAACGCCGGAGATCCATCACGGTGCCGGAATACTTTAAGCCCTGGGGATTTCCATCAAGAAAAGCCAACATAAATAGGGCCGTATGAAATACGTTTTATTTTTTCTCAAATTCCGTTTTAATTTTTTTTCATTTTCGGTGTTTTTTCGGTTTTTAATTTTTGAGAATTCAGTTTAAAAGCATTTTATGCAATTTAACCCCAAGACAGTATATCAAGTAATGAAATACATACAATTTATGCAATTATAACTGTAAACGTTAATGTTTTTTTATACTTTTAAAACATATTGTGTCCAACAAAACATATTGTGTCCAACAATATATTGGACACATATTGTGTCCAACAAAACATATTGTGTCCAACAAAACATTGGTTCTTTTGTAGTCTTACAGACTACTTATAGGCTTTACAATTAGTGTCAATACTGTTAATATTGTTTATATTGTTTTTTTTACAACCTACTTATAGGCTTTACAATTAGTGTCAATACTGTTTATTATTGTTTATATTGTTTTTACAGACTACTTATAGGCTTTACAATTAGTGTCAATACTGTTTATATTGTTTGCACAACTACTTATAGGCTTATAATTACTGTTAATACTGTTTTTATTGTATAGACCATTTCTAGGCTTTACAATTACTGTTAATACTGTTTATATTGTTGTACATACTCATACTGTTAACACTGTTAATACTATTGACCACACTCATACTGTTTTACACTATTTATACATATCATTCATAGCGCTACAATTACTACCTATCATGTTAATACTGTTAGTCTATACATATGTATATAAATATTTATATCCTGCATAGCACTTCTGGATAGATGCAAACTACATTTCGTTACCTTGTACTTGTGACAGTGTAATGACAATAAAGTTGAATTCTATTCTATTCTAATTCTATTCTAAACAAAAAAAAAAAAAATCAAGTTTTTTCTATGTAATAAAAAAAATAATAATTCAAATAGGTAAAATCCATTTAAAGTGCAAAAAAGAAATTTCAACAGCAGTAAACTAATCGTTTTAGTTTGTTTAATTTCTCCTATTATCAGACAGTTTTCTCAGGTGACCGCTTCGACTTGTTTTTTTTTTTTTTTTTTTTGTTAATGAGGAAAGAGGGGGCAGGAGTGGGCAGAGAATCTAGTGTGTCCCCACCTTTTAGTGACCCCTCTTGGAACATTTTCTCAAAAGAAAAGTTCCTTTTAGTCTGGGAGAAAAAAAAAAAAAACTTAAAAGCAAATTGCTGTTCAGTTCTGTTATATTGCGCATTTAAAGTGAATTCCGTTTTTAATCTCCAATTCTGCGATTCCGTGATCAATATGGCCCTACATAACCATCACAAGACCAAGAAAACCAGGTTCCAGTAGCCTGAAGAGAAGCAGTCCTTGAACTGTGGATGATTGGATGAAAGTGATATTTTGTGATCAATCATGACCCTGAAATGCTGAGAAACAGATTTAGTACCGTCTGTAGACTGAAATTCATCTTAAAAATCAAGAGTTGTTTTTCCTCTCTGTAGTTTCACAGGCTTTCCTGTTGAACTCTGACATAAACATGGCATCAGTTCATCAGTAGTAGCTTGTGGTATTCCAGAAACTAGACTAGACTTTGGACTTACCACTATTGCACTGGGAGAATGCATCAACGCCTTCAGCTCATTCAGGTCACTCTCAGCCTGGAGACACACATGAACAAACTCAGACTCAAGAAGAACATTAAACGGTAAATGGACTGCACTTATATACTACTACCACACCATCAAGGTACCCTCATATTCATACACCAGCCATGCAAGGCGCTGCCAGACCCACTGGGGGCAAGTGGGTCCAGTCACCTTCCAGTGACTGGACGACCCGCTCTAGAAACTGTGCTATTCATCAGTGCTCAGTGGTTCAGGTGAGGTGTGGTTCAGGTGAGGCGGCTCTACCTTGTCCCAGTCTCCTTCGATAACATGATTGCGGAACTTGGTGGCAGACAGGTGCTCCAGTCTGCAGCCCGATTCCTGCATCAGGAGATCCACCGTCTGACTGGAAAAGAACATATGGAGAGGAACATCAGAACTTCTCTGAAAAATGAACAGAACCATGTCGTCATCCTGATACCATGACTTCCGACTGGAACCACGTCTTCGACCGGAACCACATCTCCAGACCAAAATCATGATATCAGACGCTTCAGACTAGAACCATGACATCAGAGCAGAACAATATTTTCAGATTAGAACCATGACATCAGACCAAAATTATGACATCAGACCGGAACCATGTTCCCAGAGCAGAACTATGATATCAAACCAGAACCATGACATAAGACGCCTCAGACCAGAACCATGTCTACAGACCAGAGCTATGTCTTCAGATTGAATCCTGGCATTGGACTGGAACCATGTCTTCAGACCAAAACCATGTGTTCAGATTGGAATTCTCACATCAGACCAGAACCATGACATCAGATGAGAACCCCGTCATTAGACCAGAACCATGTCTCCAGATCACAATTATATCATAGAACAACAGACTGGAACCATGTCTCCAGACCAGAACCATGACATTAGACCAGAATCATAGAATCGGACCCGAAGTATGTCTTCAGACCAGAACCATGACATCATACCAGAACCATGAGATCAGACCAGAATCACATCATCAAACCAGAACAATAACATCAAACTAGAATCATATCTTTAGACCAGAACCAAAACATCAGACTGAAATCTTGGCTTCAGACTGGGACCATGTCTTCAAACATGAACCATGACATCCAACCACAATCATGACATCATACCGAAAATATGACTTTAGACTGGACCCTTGGTATCAGATCAGGACCACGTCCCCAGACCAAAACCATGTCTTCAGACTGGGACCATGACATCAGACCAGAGCCATGACATCATACGGAACCATGTCTCCAGACCAGAACTATGACACAAGATGCTTCAGACCAGAAGCTTGACTTCAGAAAGGAACCATGACATCAGACCAGAACCATGTCTTCAGACTAAAACCATGACCTCAGATCAGAACCATGTCTTCAGACTGGAACCATGACCTCAGACCAGAACCATGTCTTCAGATTGGTACCCTGACATTGGACTGAAACCATGACATCAGACCAGATCCATGTTTTCAGACCAGAAGCATGACCTCAGACCAGAAGCATAGCTTCAGACCAGAACCATCACATCAGATGGTTTTTTCTGTCCTACATCCCTCTTTCTGTCTGTCCTCCATCCTCATCTCTGTCCTCCATCTTCTCTCTCTGTCCTACATCCTCTCTCTCTCTGTCCTGGTCTCCCCTCTTTTCTTTCTCTACCCGGCTGGTCTTCATCAGGAAGGTCCCCCCATATGAGCCAGGTCCTGCTCAAGGTTTCTTCTTCTTAAAGTGGAGTTTTTCCTTGCCACTGTTTGGTATAAAAGGTTTTTTTTTTCTCCCTACGTGGGAGTTTTTTTACCTGCCATTATCATTGATTGGATTTAATTATATAATCTTAGTTGATGATATTTGCTCGGGGGTCATGATCTGGGTCTCTGTAAAGCGCCTAGAGACAATTGTCATTGTAACAGACGCTATATAAATAAAATTGAATTGAATTGAATTGAATCAGACCAGAACCATGTTTTCAGACTGGAACCATGACCTCAGACCAGATCCATGTCTTCAGATTGGTACCCTGACATCGGACCAGAACCATGACATCATATGGAACCATGTCTCAAGATCATGACATCAGACCAGAGCTATGACATAAGAGTCTTCAGACCAGAAGCTTGACTTCAGACCCAGATCCATGTTTTTCAGATTGGTACCCTGACATTGGACCAGAACCAGGACATCAGACCAGAACCATGTTTTTCAGACTGGAACCGTGACATCAGACCAGATCCATGTCTTCAGATTGGTACTCTGACATTGGACCAGAACCAGGACTTCAGACCAGAAGCAAAGCTTCAGACTGGAACCGTGACATCAGACCAGATCCATGTCTTCAGATTGGTACTCTGACATTGGACCAGAACCAGGACTTCAGACCAGAAGCAAAGCTTCAGACTGGAACCGTGACATCAGACCAGATCCATGACCTCAGACCAGATCCATGTCTTCAGATTGGTACCCCTGACATTGGACCAGAACCAGGACATCAGACCAGAAGCAAAGCTTCAGACAGGAACCGTGACATCAGACCAGATCCATGACCTCAGTGATACTTAAACTCAGACCAGAAACACTGGGATCTGAATTTTAGTGTGGAAAAACAAATCTTTAGAAGAAGGAGTGACGTCAGCCCCAGCAGGGTTAAAGGACACCTGTCAGAGTGACGTGCGCGTGCAAACTTACTTCAGCCCCAGGTCGTGCAGGTGCTGTCCGATGAGCCTGATGACGTCTTCGTCACAGGGATACAGGCGCTTCTTTTTCTTGGTCTCTGATGTTGCCCCCACCACCACCGCCGCCGCTGCTGTTGTTGTTGTTGGACGCGCACGCGCCGGACGCTGACAGCAGTCCGTTGGAGCGCGCGAGCCCCCGTTCTGAGCGCCGTTCCGGTACGACACTTCGTCCTCTTGGTCCTGTCCTCCCCCGTTGGCCTGCATGTTCACGCGGACTGACACCGAAGAGCCGCTGACCCAGAAATGGCCGGACCGACACCGACAGGCCGCTGACCCAGAAACCCCCGGACTGCTGCTGCGGCGGTGACCGAGCCTCCGTCGGGGTTCCGCGGCGTTCTCCGCACCGATGAGCCCCTGTAGAGATGCGACGTCCGGAGCTCAGGACAGTTCCGACGGCCGCATGTCGTGGCTTGGTGCGGGTTTTTATCGGGTTTTAGGGGGGTTTTAAAATCGCTGTCAGAGCCGTTGGAGCTGCTGACGGTTGTTGTTGTTGTTCTTACACCGACGCAGCTGTTACAGACTAACGTCATGACGTCAAAGGAACGTCCTTCACGCTCCGCGCTCTGGAATGGGCTACAGCCAGGGGGCGCTGTTTGCTAGTGTTTTTCGGTCTAAATAATCGTGTGCTTTATTGTTTGATTTTTCTTTTTTCCTTTTTTTTTTTTTGGCTGACATAAATTATTGAGGAAAAAGCAAGAAAAAGGACATTACAATTGAAATGAGGCAATTTACAATATGTATAAAATTTAGAGTTATGATCATTTAGAAACATTTAGAAATGTAATTTAGAAAAATAAATTCAGAAAAATAAACACACATTTGATATGTTTAGTGATTTTCTACATCTGGGTCACAAAAAAAGAGAATGAAGACAGACTTTAAACAAGGGGCTTTTTGCTTCTTATACTACACACCTGTCTTGCTGTTATCAATGTGTTTTAAAAAACAGTCATCAGCAGAACATTTTCAGAATACAGTACATGCAACAAGTAGTGTTTATCCACTTACAGATATGTATGTGGTATTCATCTACAAAAATAACATAATCCTTTCTGAAATGGTTTATAGTTAGCTCCAGATGGACAATGACAGAAGTTCTCTCTGTACATCACCTTCACAGCTGCTCCATCAACAATCAAGATGTGATTAAAATGTAGACTTTCAGCTGTTTATTTAAGAGGTTTCACAAAACATAGCATTTACTATTTAGGAATTACAGCCATTTGGAGAAAAGCATGTCCATTTTTCAGGGGCTCAAAAGTATTTGCACAGTTGACTGAAAAGAAGTGCATTTCCCTGGTGCAATCGATTCCTTTTTTACTTTAATATAAATGAACTGATAAACGTCTGGAGTTGATATCAGGTCATGAGTTTGCATTTGGCAGCTCTTGCAATGAAGCTACCAGTTTGAAGTCCAAGGAGAGACAGGGAAAAGGGTAGTCGTCAAGTGAACAGTTTGGTTCATTCTCAAAAAGAAAGAAAGCACTGGTGAGCTCAACAGCATTATAGATCTGAAAGAACATAGAAAACAACTAAAGTGGATGATAACAGCATCCCTTTGTTGGTGAAGAAAAGACATCTACAACATCACGAGAAGTCAAGAAAGTTCTGGAGCAAACGGAAACCGGTGTTGACATTGAGACTTGAAAATACTCATTGATTAAATCTTTCTAAAACCTAAGTAATTGTGTGACTGATTGATTACTGTATAGGTATTTTTGTGAAAACGCAATTTTATTATTACTAGCAATCAAATAACATCAGTTCATACACTGAATTTTATTTTCAGTGTATGAACTAATGTTATTTGAATGTTGTTATTTGATGACTTATACCATCCTGTTATACGTCCCCCCCCCCCCCATACCAGGATGGTTTGACCCAACTTGACACATGACACATCACCTGTCAATCACAGTCAGTAGAGGTGGTGATACTGGGAATTTTGATATCGATCCAATACCAAGTAAATACAGGGCCAGTATTACCGATACCGATGCCGATACTTTTTCTTATTAAGCTGAAACTGCTGACCTTTTGGTGTTTTTTGTGATTTTTGTCTTTAGATTTTTTTTGTTAAAACCTAGGATAGAATTTCGGCAAACTTTATAGGTGACAACAAAATACTTTATTTTCACTATTAACATTTTTGTGTAAATATTCTTAGAGTTGAATTATTCTGTTCATAATGTTTTTTCTAGTCCAACTATTATATCATATTGTAAAGTGGGGTGTGTAATATTATTCAGTCCCCTTGCATTAATACTCTGTAGCGCCACCTTCTGCTGCAGTTCCAGCTCCAGTCTCTTGGGGTTTGTCTCTATCAGTTTAACTCATCCAGAGACTAAATTCTGGTCCATTCTTCCTGTAAAACATCTGGAGCTCAGTGAGGTTGGATGGAGCGTTTGGAACAGCAGTCTTCAGCTCTTTCCACAGATTCTGGACTGGATTCAGGTCTGGACTTTGACTTGGCCGTTCTAACACCTGGATACGTTTAGATTGTAGATTTGTCTTTATGTTTTGGATCATTGTCCTGTTGGAAGATAAATCTCCGTCCCAGTCTCAGGTCTTCTGCAGACTCCAGCAGGTTTTCTCCCAGAATGCTCCTGTATTTGGCTCCATCCATCTTCCATCAGTTTTAAAACCACTCCTTCCCTGTCCCGCTGAAGAAAAGCAGGCCCAGACCATGATGCTGCCACCACCATGTTTGACAGTGGGGATGGTGTGTTCAGGGTCATGAGATGTGTTGCTTTTACTCCAAACATATCGTTTTGCATTGTGGCCAAAAAGTTAGATTTTGGTTTCATCTGACCAGAGCTCCTTCTTCCACATGTTTGGTGAGTCTCCAGGTGGCTTTTCTCAAACTTTAAACCAGATTTTTTATGGATATCTTTGAGAAATGTCTTTCTTCTTGCCACTCTTCCATAAAGGCCAGATGTGTCCAGTGCAGGACTGATTGTTGTCCTCTGGACAGACTGTCCCACCTCAGCTGTAGATCAGTTCATCCAGAGTGATCATGGGCCTCTTGGCTGCATCTCTGATCATCTTCTCCTTGTTCCAGATGAAAGTTTTAGGAGGGACGGCCGGGTCTTGGTAGATCTGCAGTGGTCTGATACTCCTTCCATTTCAGTCTGATTGCTGCTCAGAGCTCCTTGAGATGTTTAAAGCTGGGAAATCTTTTTGTATCCACATCCAGCTTTAAACTTCTCCACAACAGTATCTGGGACCTGCCTGGTGTGTTCCCATGATGCTCTCTGAGCTTTAACCAGAACCCTGAGACCATCACAGAGCAGGTGCATTTATACAGAGACTTGATTCCACACAGGTGGATTCTATTGATCATCATCAGTCATTCATGACAACATTGGATCATTCAGAGATCAATACTGAACTTCTGGAGTCAGTTTGCTGCTCTGAAGGTAAAGGGGTCGAATAATATTACACGCCCCACTTTTCAGTTGTTTATTTGATAAAAAAAAACTTTAAAATATCCAATAAATTTAATTCCACTTCACGATTAAGTCCCAATTCTTGAAAAAAAATTAATTATTTTTTTTTTTTATCTTTGTGTTTGAAGCCTGAATGTGGCAAAGGTTGAAAAGTTCAAGAGGGCCGAATACTTTCGCAAGGAACTGGTTTTTGTGTCACCGTTTTTTTGGTTCGGATTCGGTAGTTTCAGACCACTACCCTAACAAGCGATCGCAAGATACAGAGTTTGCGGAAAGCGCAACCTGCATGTCGCGCGTAAAGAGCGCGTCCAAATGGCAAATGTACGTCACTGTGACCAGGTGGACGCACATTTATGCCATTTGGACGCGCTCTTTTACGCGCCGACATGCAGGTTGCGCTTTCCGCAAACTCTGTATCTTGCGATCGCTTGTTTAGGGTAGTGGTCTGAAACTACCGAATCCGAACCAAAACGGTGACACAAAAACCAGTTCCTTGCGAAAGTATTCGGCCCTCTTGAACTTTTCAACCTTTTGCCACATTTCAGGCTTCAAACACAAAGATAAAAAAATAATTAATTTTTTTTTTCAAGAATTGGGACTTAATCGTGAAGTGGAATTAAATTTATTGGATATTTTAAAGTTTTTTTTATCAAATAAACAACTGAAAAGAGGGGCGTGTAATATTATTGGGCCCCTTTACCTTCAGAGCAGCAAACTGACTCCAGAAGTTCAGTATTGATCTCTGAATGATCCAATGTTGTCATGAATGACTGATGATGATCAATAGAATCCACCTGTGTGTGAATCAAGTCTCCGTATAAATGCACCTGCTCTGTGATGGTCTCAGGGTTCTGGTTAAGCTCAGAGAGCATCATGGGAACACACCAGGCAGGTCCCAGATACTGTTGTGGAGAAGTTTAAAGCTGGATGAGGATACAAAAAGATTTCCCAGCTTTAAAACATCTCAAGGAGCTCTGAGCAGCAATCAGACTGAAATGGAAGGAGGATCAGACCACTGCAGATCTACCAAGACCCGGCCGTCCCTCTAAACTTTCATCTGGAACAAGGAGAAGATGATCAGAGATGCAGCCAAGAGGCCCATGATCACTCTGGATGAACTGATCTACAGCTGAGGTGGGACAGTCTGTCCAGAGGACAACAATCAGTCCTGCACTGGACACATCTGGCCTTTATGGAAGAGTGGCAAGAAGAAAGACATTTCTCAAAGATATCCATAAAAAATCTGGTTTAAAGTTTGAGAAAAGCCACCTGGAGACTCACCAAACATGTGGAAGAAGGAGCTCTGGTCAGATGAAACCAAAATCTAACAAAACGATATGTTTGGAGTAAAATCAACACAGCTGATGACCCTGAACACACCATCCCCACTGTCAAACATGGTGGTGGCAGCATCATGGTCTGGGCCTGCTTTTCTTCAGCAGGGACAGGGAAGATGGTTAAAACTGATGGAAGATGGATGGAGCCAAATACAGGAGCATTCTGGGAGAAAACCTGCTTGGAGTCTGCAGAAGACCTGAGACTGGGACGGAGATTTATCTTCCAACAGGACAATGATCCAAAACATGAAGACAAATCTACAATCTAAACGTATCCAGGTGTTAGAACGGCCAAGTCAAAGTCCAGACCTGAATCCAGTCCAGAATCTGTGGAAAGAGCTGAAGACTGCTGTTCACAAACGCTCTCCATCCAACCTCACTGAGCTCCAGCTGTTTTACAGGAAGAATGGACCAGAATTTAGTCTCTGGATGAGTTAAACTGATAGAGACAAACCCCAAGAGACTGGAGCTGGAACTGCAGCAGAAGGTGGCGCTACAGAGGATTAATGCAAGGGGACTGAATAATATTACACACCCCACTTTACAATATGATATAATAGTTGGACTAGAAAAAACATTATGAACAGAATAATTCAACTCTAAGAATATTTACACAAAAATGTTAATAGTGAAAATAAAGTATTTTGTTGTCACCTATAAAGTTTGCCGAAATTCTATCCTAGGTTTTAACAAAAAAAATCTAAAGACAAAAATCACAAAAACACCAAAAGGTCAGCAGTTTCAGCTTAATAAGAAAAAGTATCGGCATCGGTATCGGTAATACTGGCCCTGTATTTACTTGGCATTGGATCGATATCAAAATTCCCAGTATCACCCACCTCTACTGACTGTGATTGACAGGTGATGTCATGTGTCAAGTTGGGTCAAACCATCCTGGTATGGGGGGGGACTTATAACAGGATGGTATAAGTCATCAAATAACAACATTCAAATAACATTAGTTCATACACTGAAAATAAAATTCAGTGTATGAACTGATGTTATTTGATTGCTAGTAATAATAAAATTGCGTTTTCACAAAAATACCTATACAGTAATCAATCAGTCACACAATTACTTAGGTTTTAGAAAGATTTAATCAATGAGTATTTTCAAGTCTCAATGTCAACACCGGTTTCCGTTTGCTCCAGAACTTTCTTGACTTCTCGTGATGTTGTAGATGTCTTTTCTTCACCAACAAAGGGATGCTGTTATCATCCACTTTAGTTGTTTTCTATGTTCTTTCAGATCTATAATGCTGTTGAGCTCACCAGTGCTTTCTTTCTTTTTGAGAATGAACCAAACTGTTCACTTGATGACTACCCTTTTCCCTGTCTCTCCTTGGACTTCAAACTGGTAGCTTCATTGCAAGAGCTGCCAAATGCAAACTCATGACCTGATATCAACTCCAGACGTTTATCAGTTTCATTTATATTAAAGTAAAAAAGGAATCGATTGCACCAGGGAAATGCACTTCTTTTCAGTCAACTGTGCAAATACTTTTGAGCCCCTGAAAAATGGACATGCTTTTCTCCAAATGGCTGTAATTCCTAAATAGTAAATGCTATGTTTTTGTGAAACCTCTTAAATAACAGCTGAAAGTCTACATTTTAATCACATCTTGATTGTTGATGGAGCAGCTGTGAAGGTGATGTACAGAGAGAACTCTGTCATTGTCCATCTGGAGCTAACTATAACCATTTCAGAAAGGATTATGTTATTTTTGTAGATGAATACCACATACATATCTGTAAGTGGATAAACACTACTTGTTGCATGTACTGTATTCTGAAACTGTTCTGCTGATGACTGTTTTTAAAACACATTGATAACAGCAAGACAGGTGTGTAGTATAAGAAGCAAAAGCCCCTTGTTTAAAGTCTTGTCTTCATTTCTCTTTTTTTGTGACCCAGATGTAGAAAATCACTAAACATATCAAATGTGTGTTTATTTTTCTGAATTTATTTTTCTAAATTACATTTCTAAATGTTTCTAAATGATCATAACTCTAAATTTTATACATATTGTAAATTGCCTCATTTCAATTGTAATGTCCTTTTTCTTCTTGCTTTTTCCTCAATAATTTATGTCAGCCAAAAAAAAAAAAAGGAAAAAAGAAAAATCAAACAATAAAGCACACGATTATTTAGACCGAAACACTAGCAAACAGCGCCCCCTGGCTGTAGCCCATTCCAGAGCGCGGAGCGTGAAGGACGTTCCTTTGACGTCATGACGTTAGTCTGTAACAGCTGCGTCGGTGTAAGAACAACAACAACCGTCAGCAGCTCCAACGGCTCTGACAGCGATTAAAACCCCCCTAAAACCCGATAAAACCCGCACCAAGCCACGACATGCGGCCGTCGGAACTGTCCTGAGCTCCGGACCGTCGCATCTCTACAGGGGCTCATCGGTGCGGAGAACGCCGCGGAACCCCGACGGAGGCTCGGTCACCGCCGCAGCAGCAGTCCGGGGGTTTCTGGGTCAGCGGCCTGTCGGTGTCGGTCCGGCCATTTCTGGGTCAGCGGCTCTTCGGTGTCAGTCCGCGTGAACATGCAGGCCAACGGGGGAGGACAGGACCAAGAGGACGAAGTGTCGTACCGGAACGGCGCTCAGAACGGGGGGCTCGCGCGCTCCAACGGACTGCTGTCAGCGTCCGGCGCGTGCGCGTCCAACAACAACAACAGCAGCGGCGGCGGTGGTGGGGGCACATCAGAGACCAAGAAAAAGAAGCGCCTGTCTCCCTGTGACGAAGACGTCATCAGGCTCATCGGACAGCACCTGCACGACCTGGGGCTGAAGTAAGTTTGCACGCGCACGTCACTCTGACAGGTGTCCTTTAACCCTGCTGGGGCTGACGTCACTCCTTCTTCTAAAGATTTGTTTTTCCACACTAAAATTCAGATCCCAGTGTTTCTGGTCTGAGTTTAAGTATCACTGAGGTCATGGATCTGGTCTGATGTCACGGTTCCTGTCTGAAGCTTTGCTTCTGGTCTGATGTCCTGGTTCTGGTCCAATGTCAGGGTACCAATCTGAAGACATGGATCTGGTCTGAGGTCATGGATCTGGTCTGATGTCACGGTTCCAGTCTGAAGCTTTGCTTCTGGTCTGAAGTCCTGGTTCTGGTCCAATGTCAGAGTACCAATCTGAAGACATGGATCTGGTCTGATGTCACGGTTCCAGTCTGAAGCTTTGCTTCTGGTCTGAAGTCCTGGTTCTGGTCCAATGTCAGAGTACCAATCTGAAGACATGGATCTGGTCTGATGTCACGGTTCCAGTCTGAAAACATGGTTCTGGTCTGATGTCCTGGTTCTGGTCCAATGTCAGGGTACCAATCTGAAAACATGGATCTGGTCTGAAGTCAAGCTTCTGGTCTGAAGACTCTTATGTCATAGCTCTGGTCTGATGTCATGATCTTGAGACATGGTTCCATATGATGTCATGGTTCTGGTCCGATGTCAGGGTACCAATCTGAAGACATGGATCTGGTCTGAGTCATGGTTCCAGTCTGAAAACATGGTTCTGGTCTGATTCAATTCAATTCAATTCAATTTTATTTATATAGCGTCTGTTACAATGACAATTGTCTCTAGGCGCTTTACAGAGACCCAGATCATGACCCCCGAGCAAATATCATCAACTAAGATTATATAATTAAATCCAATCAATGATAATGGCAGGTAAAAAACTCCCACGTAGGGAGAAAAAAAACCTTTATACCAAACAGTGGCAAAGGAAAAACTCCACTTTAAGAAGAAGAAACCTTGAGCAGGACCTGGCTCATATGGGGGGACCTTCCTGATGAAGACCAGCCGGGTAGAGAAAGAAAAGAGGGGAGACAGGACAGAGAGAGGATGTAGGACAGTGAGAAGATGGAGGACAGAGAGAGGATGGAGGACAGAAAGAGGATGTAGGACAGAAAAAACCATCTGATGTGATGGTTCTGGTCTGAAGCTATGCTTCTGGTCTGAGGTCATGCTTCTGGTCTGAAAACATGGATCTGGTCTGATGTCATGGTTTCAGTCCAATGTCAGGGTACCAATCTGAAGACATGGTTCTGGTCTGAGGTCATGGTTCCAGTCTGAAGACATGGTTCTGATCTGAGGTCATGGTTTTAGTCTGAAGACATGGTTCTGGTCTGATGTCATGGTTCCTTTCTGAAGTCAAGCTTCTGGTCTGAAGCATCTTGTGTCATAGTTCTGGTCTGGAGACATGGTTCCGTATGATGTCATGGCTCTGGTCTGATGTCATGGTCCCAGTCTGAAGACATGGTTTTGGTCTGGGGACGTGGTCCTGATCTGATACCAAGGGTCCAGTCTAAAGTCATATTTTCGGTATGATGTCATGATTGTGGTTGGATGTCATGGTTCTGGTTTGAAGACATGGTCCCAGTCTGAAGCCAAGATTTCAGTCTGATGTTTTGGTTCTGGTCTAAAGATATGATTCTAGTTTGATGTTATTGTTCTGGTTTGATGATGTGATTCTGGTCTGATCTCATGGTTCTGGTATGATGTCATGGTTCTGGTCTGAAGACATACTTCGGGTCCGATTCTATGATTCTGGTCTAATGTCATGGTTCTGGTCTGGAGACATGGTTCCAGTCTGTTGTTCTATGATATAATTGTGATCTGGAGACATGGTTCTGGTCTAATGACGGGGTTCTCATCTGATGTCATGGTTCTGGTCTGATGTGAGAATTCCAATCTGAACACATGGTTTTGGTCTGAAGACATGGTTCCAGTCCAATGCCAGGATTCAATCTGAAGACATAGCTCTGGTCTGTAGACATGGTTCTGGTCTGAGGCGTCTTATGTCATGGTTCTGGTTTGATATCATAGTTCTGCTCTGGGAACATGGTTCCGGTCTGATGTCATAATTTTGGTCTGATGTCATGGTTCTAATCTGAAAATATTGTTCTGCTCTGATGTCATGGTTTCTAGTCTGAAGCGTCTGATATCATGATTTTGGTCTGGAGATGTGGTTCCGGTCCGAAGACGTGGTTCCAGTCGGAAGTCATGGTATCAGGATGACGACATGGTTCTGTTCATTTTTCAGAGAAGTTCTGATGTTTCCTCTCCATATGTTCTTTTCCAGTCAGACGGTGGATCTCCTGATGCAGGAATCGGGCTGCAGACTGGAGCACCTGTCTGCCACCAAGTTCCGCAATCATGTTATCGAAGGAGACTGGGACAAGGTAGAGCCACCTCACCTGAACCTCACCTGAACCACACCTCACCTGAACCACTGAGCACTGATGAATAGCACAGTTGCTAGAGCGGGTCGTCCAGTCACTGGAAGGTGACTGGACCCACTTGCCCCCAGTGGGTCTGGCAGCGCCTTGCGTGGCTGGTGTATGAATATGAGGGTACCTTGATGGTGTGGTAGTAGTATATAAGTGCAGTCCATTTACCGTTTAATGTTCTTCTTGAGTCTGAGTTTGTTCATGTGTGTCTCCAGGCTGAGAGTGATCTGAATGAGCTGAAGGCGTTGATGCATTCTCCCAGTGCAATAGTGGTAAGTCCAAAGTCTAGCACATCTCAGACCAGTGGTCTGACCTCTGGTCTGAGATGGTTCTGGAATACCACAAGCTACTACTGATGAACTGATGCCATGTTTATGTCAGAGTTCAACAGGAAAGCCTGTGAAACTACAGAGAGGAAAAACAACTCTTGATTTTTAAGATGAATTTCAGTCTACAGACGGTACTAAATCTGTTTCTCAGCATTTCAGGGTCATGATTGATCACAAAATATCACTTTCATCCAATCATCCACAGTTCAAGACTGCTTCTCTTCAGGCTACTGGAACCTGGTTTTCTTGGTCTTTGTGATGGTTTATGTAGGGCCCTATTGATCACGGAATCGCAGAATTGGAGATTAAAAACGGAATTCACTTTAAATGCGCAATATAACAGAACTGAACAGCAATTTGCTTTTAAGTTTTTTTTTTTTTTTTCTCCCAGACTAAAAGGAACTTTTCTTTTGAGAAAATGTTCCAAGAGGGGTCACTAAAAGGTGGGGACACACTAGATTCTCTGCCCACTCCTGCCCCCTCTTTCCTCATTAACAAAAAAAAAAAAAAAAACAAGTCGAAGCGGTCACCTGAGAAACTGTCTGATAATAGGAGAAATTAAACAAACTAAAACGATTAGTTTACTGCTGTTGAAATTTCTTTTTTGCACTTTAAATGGATTTTACCTATTTGAATTATTATTTTTTTTATTACATAGAAAAAACTTGATTTTTTTTTTTTGTTTAGAATAGAATTAGAATAGAATAGAATTCAACTTTATTGTCATTACACTGTCACAAGTACAAGGTAACGAAATGTAGTTTGCATCTATCCAGAAGTGCTATGCAGGATATAAATATTTATATACATATGTATAGACTAACAGTATTAACATGATAGGTAGTAATTGTAGCGCTATGAATGATATGTATAAATAGTGTAAACAGTATGAGTGTGGTCAATAGTATTAACAGTGTTAACAGTATGAGTATGTACAACAATATAAACAGTATTAACAGTAATTGTAAAGCCTAGAAATGGTCTATACAATAAAAACAGTATTAACAGTAATTATAAGCCTATAAGTAGTCTGTGCAAACAATATAAACAGTATTGACACTAATTGTAAAGCCTATAAGTAGTCTGTAAAAACAATATAAACAATAATAACAGTATTGACACTAATTGTAAAGCCTATAAGTAGGTTGTAAAAAAAACAATATAAACAATATTAACAGTATTGACACTAATTGTAAAGCCTATAAGTAGTCTGTAAGACTACAAAAGAACCAATGTTTTGTTGGACACAATATGTTTTGTTGGACACAATATGTGTCCAATATATTGTTGGACACAATATGTTTTGTTGGACACAATATGTTTAAAAGTATAAAAACATTAACGTTTACAGTTATAATTGCATAAATTGTATGTATTTCATTACTTTATATACTGTCTTGGGGTTAAATTTGCATAAAATGCTTAAAACTGAATTCTCAAAAATTAAAAACCGAAAAACACCGAAAATGAAAAAAAATTAAAACGGAATTTGAGAAAAAATAAAACGTATTTCATACGGCCCTATTTATGTTTGGCTTTTCTTGATGGAAATCCCCAGGGCTTAAAGTATTCCGGCACCGTGATGGATCTCCGGCGTTTGACTATGATTTAGGAAAAAACAAAACAAAAAAAAAAACACACACACGTACAGAAACACTTTATCTCTGAGTGGTCTTGAACGCAGGTATGGCACGCCGGCATTTTTTTCTCCCGCAATCAGAATAATGGAAGCAAAATTCAAGTGTCTGGGCCTGGACAGAGGAAAGGGGCGGGGACAGAGGAAAGGGGCGGGGACAAAGAGCCGGTTGGGAGCTGCTGCCAAAAGCTACCAGAGCCTGGTACCTGATTTTGTGTATTGAAGTTAGACTATAGCCGCAAAAAAAAAAAAAAAAAAGCTCTTCGCCGTCACGTAGGAGACATCGGGCATAAAGAAATGTCCGCAGGCATCGACACACAACAACCGGAGCAACAGCCACAACAGACGTAGCGGCCCCGATGAATGATCGTATTTCCGACTTGAAAACTTTTTTAACTAATGATGCATCCAGAGTAATAACATCTAGTAATCTAATAACTGCAACTACAGATGTTAAAGAGGAGACGAGTCCAGACCCGATGGATTGTACTAGTGCTGGGCGATATGGAAAAAATCATATATCACGATATGGACTATTTTATATCACGATAACGATATATATCATGATATACCATAATAAAGTATGTTTTCAGTTATTCTCTGAAAAGTTTG
Source organism: Hirundichthys speculiger (assembly GCA_018398805.1). Taxonomy (NCBI): domain Eukaryota; kingdom Metazoa; phylum Chordata; class Actinopteri; order Beloniformes; family Exocoetidae; genus Hirundichthys; species Hirundichthys speculiger. The sequence continues at coordinate 26,025 of JAGFBZ010001033.1, forward strand.
ACAAAAATTTCATTGCTTACTTTTTCAACTTTATTTTGAAAAGACATTTAGCTGAACTGTCTCAAACATACATTTTAGTGCAGCAAAAACAGGTAGGTACAGAGGTACAGTAGCTTTCACATTTTTTTTTTTAAGTGTACAACAGTTTCTGAGAGGAAAAACATATTTTTGCACTGAAGTTCAGCTATAAAAATAAACACAAATTATTTTTCAACTTTTTGAAATCTGTAACGTTGTAGTGCAAAGTTTGTAAACCAATATAAAGTGTCTAAAGTAAACATCAGGGTTGAAGAGAACTCTGTTTAAGGCATTAACCATGAATAAAAGTGCAAAAATAAAAGGCTACTTTGTAGAAGTAGATATGTTTCTATCAAATTTATCGTAGCAGGTTATTTAATTACATATTTGCTGTAATAATTGATAAAATTAGGTTAGAAACGATAGAAGAGAAATGGCACGATATACACTTTTATATTGTCCCCACGATATGTATCGTCATATTTCCCAGCACTAGATTGTACAGTTCCTTGTGAAAGTATTTGGCCTCCTTGAACTTTTCAACCTTTTGCTGCATTTCAGGCTTCAAACATAAGGATAAAAATTTCAATTTTTTTTGTCAAGAATCAACAAGTGGGACACAATCCTGAAGTGAAGTGACATTTATTGGATATTTTAAACTTTTTCAACAAACAAAAAAAACTGAAAAGTGGAACGTGTAATATTATTCGGCCCCTTTACCTTCAGAGCAGCAAACTGAGTCCAGAAGTTCAGTATTGATCTCTGAATGATCCAATGTTGTCCTGAATGACTGATGATAATCAATAGAATCCATCTGTGCGTAATCAAGTCTCTGTATAAATGCACCTGCTCTGTGATGGTCTCAGGGTTCTGGTTAAAGCTCAGAGAGCATCATGGGAACACACCAGGCAGGTCCCAGATACTGTTGTGGAGAAGTTTAAAGCTGGATGTGGATACAAAAAGATTTCCCAGCTTTAAACATCTCAAGGAGCTCTGAGCAGCAACCAGACTGAAATGGAAGGAGTATCAGACCACTGCAGATCTACCAAGACCCGGCCGTCCCTCTAAACTTTCATCTGGAACAAGGAGAAGACTGATCAGAGATGCAGCCAAGAGGCCCATGATCACTCTGGATGAACTGATCTACAGCTGAGGTGGGACAGTCTGTCCAGAGGACAACAATCAGTCCTACACTGGACAAATCTGGCCTTTATGGAAGAGTGGCAAGAAGAAAGACATTTCTCAAAGATATCCATAAAAAATCTGGTTTAAAAGTTTCCCACAAGCCACCTGGAGACTCACCAAACATGTGGAAGAAGGAGCTCTGGTCAGATGAAACCAAAATCTGTTTCAGATTGAACCTGAGACTGGGACAGAGATTTATCTTCTAACAGGACAATGATCCAAAACATAAAGACAAATCTACCGTTGACGACGCCTGGCATGGAGGCTACTCGCTGCTGCTCCGGGGACTGATCCCTGTGACGCTGGACGCTGGACGCTCCAGTTTTGTGCCCGGTTTGTGGTGATCTGCGGTCGGATGTCTACATACTGTCTGTGGGGTTAGGGTTGTGGCTGGTGGAGACCTGCCGCCGCGGACATGGACGGTGTCGCTGGAGGCCGGTTCGGGAAAGCTAAGTAGTCCTGAACTGCTACCCGCGGCAACCACCGCCACTGGATCCGGGCTGCAGCGTCACTGAGCCGGGACGGGCCCCCGACGTAGCGGCGGCAGCGTGGCCGTGACCAGCAAACAGCTGCTGCCTCTGTCCAGCAGTCTACACGCCGGATGGGTCAGCTGACCTGGCAGGGGCCGTCTGGTGACCTGGTGGGGCCCGGCACCGGTGGGGGTGACGACAACGGTCTGGTCCGGTCCACGTGATGAACCGGGCTCTGGGACGGTCGGCTCCGTCGCTCGCCGGACTGAAGGAGCTCAGTCTTCCCAGAGGAGACGGTCTGGTCCATCGGTGTTTCCTCCTCCTCTGACCTGGAGATATCTCACTGGTCATCATTATGGAGATATACTGGTTCTAACGGTTGTTAATGGCTGTTTACTGGAGTTAGCACTCAGACCACAGGACCGGGCATGAAAAGGAGCGCTGGATACCGGCAGCTCCTCTAGTACACCAGACTGGTGTACTGAAACTTGAATTTCCCCCTTGGGGGATTCCATCCCTCCATCCATCTATTATTTATACCTGTTTCATCCTTGAAGGGCCACGGGGATCTGCTGGAGCCTATCCCAGCCGTCTACGGGCGAAAGGCAGGGGTACACCTGGACAGGTCGCCAGTCCATCGCAGGGCCCCTTGGGGGATTAATAAAGTATTTGAATTTGAATTTGAATTTGAACGGTTCACAAATAAACGTATCCAGGTGTTAGAACGGCCAAGTCAAAGTCCAGACCTGAATCCAGTCCAGAATCTGTGGAAAGAGCTGAAGACTGCTGTTCACAAACGCTCTCCATCCAACCTCACTGAGCTCCAGCTGTTTTACAGGAAGAACGGACCAGAATTTAGTCTCTGGATGAGTTAAACTGATAGAGACAAACCCCAAGAGACTGGAGCTGGAACTGCAGCAGAAGGTGGCGCTACAGAGTATTAACACAAGGAGAATGAATAATATTACACACCCCACTTTCCAGTTTTTTTTTATTTGTTAAAAAAGTTTAGAATATCTAATAAATTTCATTCCACTTCACAAATGTGTCCAACTTGTTTTTGATTCTTGACAAAAAAATCTTTGTTTAAAGCCTGAAATGTGACAAAAGATTGAAAAGTTCAAGGGGGCCGAATAGCTAGGCACTATATTTCCTATAACTTAATTTGCCATTGTTTTGAACAAAAAAGGTAGAAGTTGCAATTTTTTTTCTTGTACAAATTGCCCTTTACTGAATTAAGTAGTTGCTAAATTAATCAGAATAATGGGCTTGACTGAGTTTACATGTTTTCACGTATAACTTAATAACCTTTACTTTCTAAAATTCACATTTAAATTGGTGGTCATCTTGTGTATTACTAAGCTCAATGCCAAAAAGTTGCCAATAGTGTGTATGCGTTGGATCCACTGCCCCCCCCCCCCCCCCCCCCGGAAAAAAGTTGAGGCTCAGGATTTCTTTTTTACTTTAAGCCCTGAATCCTGTATTTCAGACGCATTGACTTCTGTTTCTGCTCCTTTGGTTTTTACTTCTTTCACTGAGTATTTTCAATTTTCTTTTCTTTTTTTGAGCTTTTTGTCTTTACCTTTGACATCTCCCTTAGTCTACCTGTAGGTTTCCCTTTTACAACCTTCCCTGCTACTTTGGTTCTTCTTGCTCCAGACTTTACACCTGGTTGAGGGAATTACAGTGTCTTTTAATACACTTTGTTGGACTGCCTTCTTGAAGGAGCTTATAACCCTTTCCTTTGTATGCTCTCTGCAGTCAGACACTTTTAACTGAGGACTAACGTACAGATATAGATATATGCGTTTTTCACCTTCTGTGGAAAACCCACAACTATTTCTGAAATTACTAGAAAATGACTCAACTTTGAGGGCTTTTCTTGAGTTCCAAACAGTTAAAAATGGTCTCAAATGGACATACAGCTAAAACCAGAAGTTAACATCCTGTACAAACATGGGCTTGAAAGGCTACTCGGTGAAGAAGAACAAATTAACCTTTACTTCGATAAATATAAAAAGTATGGCTCAAGAACGTTCAGGACCCAGAGCTGCTAAATAATCTTACTAGTTTTACTGGTGTGAGTGTTACATAAATGAAGAAAATACTTATTTTGTGTCAAATGACATGTCATTAATTTTCTTTCAATGTAGTAACTCTTGACTTCTTAGTTTATCTTAGTTTTGAAGAAATACAGTAGTACCTCTACTTACGAACGTTTCTACATACGAAATTTTCAGGTTACGAAACGCATCAACGGGAAAATATTGCCCCTAGTTACGCAAGAAATTTCAGGATATGAAAGTCAAAAATCCAGTAGCGCTGCTACTCGCAGCTCCCAGAGTTTACTGAATGTAAACATAGCTGTCGGCTCTGGATCTCGGTTTGAAAGCGGTGCGTCCGAACTGCTCTGCCATTGGCTATCCACTTAGCATCTTCCTGGCATCCCATTGGCTATCGCTTAGCATCTTCCTGGCATCCCATTGGCTAGGAGGGCCCCTTGTCTGTATGAGCGTAACCCAGCAACCAGGTAAACTAACAATTTTTACCTCCACTTGTTATGCTTTTGCCGGCGTTTATCTGTCTGTCTGTCTGTGTTCAAGATAACTCAAAGAGTTATGGATGGATTTTGATGACATGTTCAGGAGTCGTCAGAAATGTGAAAAGGAAGAATTGATTTCATTTTGGCTGTGATCCAGAAGAAATCCTGGATTCTGGATCACTTTCAAATTTTCAATAATTGTTGCGCTTGGTGGAAGTCTGCATCCTCGGAGTGCTTTTCTAGTTCTAACGTGTATTTCTTACAGGTTTTCATGTCATTTCATGTATTATTTATAATTTATTTTAGAAAAATATGTTGGGACTTGGAACGGATTAGGGCATTTACATGGAAACGCGTCTCTACTTATGAAAGTTTCAGGTTACGAAACTACTTCCAGAACCGATTAATTTCGTAAGTAGAGGTACCACTGTAGTAGTAAAAGGAGTACACATAAACATATACTGCAGTGGGTGCAGCAGAAAGGAAGCTTGTCTTAAATTTTGATGGATGCTAACATTTTTGGGACTGTGTGGTCATGGACGAGTGCCAAAACATCATGGAAATGCCATGGAAATATTTTGGTAAAAATGCGTATGAACCCTGGAGACGGCAAACAGTAGACGTCACTGAACGTACAGAGCATTTTCAGTTTAGATGTTTTCTGCTTTGGATCAAACTTTCCACAAATAATTGATCCTGCACAGCTGCTGACTTTGGGACAATTGTCTGTGCAGATCATGATGCGTGTTTGTCGTGTTGTCCTTTCCTGCACAGCGGATGAAGTTCCTGCTGCTGCAACAGAAGTACCTGGAATACTTGGAGGACGGGAAGGTCCTGGAGGCCCTGCAGGTCCTCAGAGCCGAGCTCACGCCTCTCAAGTACAACACGGAGCGAATCCATGTTCTGAGTGGGTCAGTTCACCGGGACACTCTGGAACACTGACGTTAAACGACAACCATAAACGCCACCAGTCAGTTTACAGAAGTTTATCTTCACAGCCCTGACTGTAGCTCTGCAAATCAGCTCTGGCTTTAGCCTTCAGAGTAGAAATCTCAGGGCTCTTTCTCAGGTTTGAAGGGTTTTACATGGTAAATGTATATTTGTATAGAGTGGTTATATAGTGCCTCTTTAACCTCATCCAGGTTCTACAAAGCGTTCCACACTGGGTTTATCATTTATTTATTCACACTAGAACACGTCTGTTATCTCTAGACCTTTTGCACCTGACGTCACACACCTCGCCGCCATGTTGAAGTGAAAACAAAGCCCTTCAGCTGAGCAGTTTACCTGTCGCGTGTGTAATCTGTCGTGTTCAAGTGGATAGCAAACAGTTTGAAAACATGGTTTTGAACTGTGTAGCTGTTGGCTGCACAAACTACAGAGGAAAGGGACCAGGATTATCGTTCCACAGATTTCCAGCTGACGTAGAACGGCGAGAAAAGTGGATCGCTGCACTCCGACGCGCTCGTGGGTTTGACACGAGGAAAGTGTGGCGACCGGCGAGAACAAGTCGCATATGTAACGAGCATTTTGTTGGAGGTGTGTGTTTTCATCTGTTTCAACTGACTAAAACATTTGGATGATCTTTAATTAAAAGACTTCTGTTATTTTGTAAATAATTCTGCATGATCAGCTGGGGACTGAGTGAGCGGTAATATGTGGGGCAACAACCAACACATGCATGCCTAACCCTAACCCTAACCCTATTACCGCTCACTCAGTCCCCAGCTGATCATGCAGAATTATTTACAAAATAACATAAGTCTTTTAATTAAAGATCATCCAACTGTTATTAATAGTCAGTTAATAAGTAGAAACAGATGCAAACACACACCTCCAACAAAATGCTCGTTACATATGTGACTTGTTCTCGCCGGTCGCCACACTTTCCTCGTGTCAAACCCACGAGCGCGTCGGAGTGTGAAATATTTGTAGAATTCCAAGCTTTTATAGGCCTTGAGAGTTTCCTTGGTGTACGCTGATGACTTGTTTATCAAATAATTATATATGTCCAGGTACTCGAGGTCGGGGAGTTTCTTTATCTGGGCAGAACAGGGCAGTAGGTACGGGTCGTGTTCTAGGCCTGAAATCTGTAATTTCTCCCGGTATCATTCCTTTTCCGACCCATTCAGACTATGAGATCACTTAGGCCCTAGCTTGTTGTTTTCACTTCAATATGGCGACTGCGCTCTGTCGTCAAGGGGTGTGTCACGTGACTGCAAAAGGTCTATTCCTGACTCTGAGGTTTGATTTTTTTACAATAATTGGGAGGCAGTGTGTGTGTGGTCAGTGTCCTCCCTAACAATAATTCAAGATATGATAGGGCTAGGGCTGGGCGATATGGCCTAAAAAAAAAATCTCCGATTTTTTCAGAAAAAATCCCGATTTACGATTTAAATCGATTTTTTTCACCCCCTACCTAAAATCAATTTGTAGATGACAAAGAAATTGTTCAAAACAAGTTTCAGTTTTATTTTGTTTAAATTTTCCCTTCTGGAGTTTCAGTTACATAAACAAGCCACAAAAAAAGAGATGGCAAGCCCTGCCTGCCATTGTGAACAGTGACAATGTAACTTTTCAGTAATCTAGTTTCGAAATGACACAAAAAATAAGTAAAACATAGTATTATAAGACCCCATTTTTGAGGTTGACAAAATAAAGTGCAAACAAAACTCTGTTACCTGAACATGTTTTGCATAATAAGGAGGTGCTTGTGTGGTAAACAAAAATTATTTGGGCACTATTTTGATTCCCTGAATCATGTTAACTGAACTTAAACATCTGCATCAAATAAAATTAAAAATTTAATTTTAGGCTTCCATTGTAATTTACGAGGCAAGGCAACGTCAGAAAAATATTTGCAGCCTGGTAGCACGTACCTGGGATCCAAAACTTTGAGCAGGTGGATAAACCCCGGCTTTTCCACGGTGTATATGGGCACCATATCTCTTGCAATATACATCGCGACTGCATCCGTGACAGCTTTCCACCGGGCTCCTTTCATATCATACGAGATACAGTTTGTCAACGTTTCCAAGACGGTAGGTTGTTTTCTGGTGGCGGTGCTTGGGCTGCCGCGGTCGTTTTTTTCGTAGGGAGCAACACCTCTCCAACTCGGCAGCATGCTTCTGTTTAAGGTGCTGCAGTAAATTGTAGTACTGCTACCTTTGGTAGCAACAGCCTTTAAACAGACTTTGCAGTGAGGTGCTGTTTGTTCTGTGTCTGACGCCACGAACCCGAACCAATTCCAAATAACCGAGGATACGTTTCTTTTCTTCGGTGTAAGATTAGCACTGCTTGCTTGTTTGTGTACCTAGCGCGGGTGGGGAGGGGGGCGCGCGAGGGGGGCGCGCACTCCGCGCTCTCTGACCTACGGGAGCCCAGCAGGCAGGCGCTGGTGGCGGATGTTAATGAGAAAATCGATTTTCATTAAAACAAATCGACATTAAGTACAAATTCGAATTAATCGATTAAATCGATTTATCGCCCAGCCCTAGATAGGGCTAAGGGTCAATCCACCAGCCTTCTGGTTGAAGGACAATTGACTCAACACACTGTTTCATGGTCACCCTGTCTTACATAAGTACTAAAGGGTTTCACCTAAGGTCTGAGTGGTCTTCCTGAGGTCTGATCAGATATTTATCATGTATCCGTTATTATAGAGTTTTTGTTAATGAACTGCTGAACGGACAGGACAGGTGTGGTCATGTGACCTGCAGCTGGTGCGCAGTTATATTAAAGTGTGGTCATGTGACCTGCAGGTACCTGATGTGCAGTCATGCAGATGACCTCCGAGCCAAAGCTGAGTGGGAGGGAAAAGGCCCGGTATCTAGAACCAAACTGCTGGACAAACTTCAGAGTAAGTCCCTGTCACCCAACACTCACCCACTATTCCCGCTCACAGTGCTGTTAAATGACTGAGTGGACCTTTAACATGACTCGAGACCTCTGACATGAGAGTGCTGTCCTGTAACATGAGTCAGCAGACTTGTTACATCAGTCAGCGGTCTTGTGTATGGTACTACTGTCAGTGGGAACCACAGATTTCCTTGTCAGGAAAAACATGGGCGCTGTATTTTGTTGTTGATCTCTGTGCACTCGGACCTCTTTCTGCGTGTCCACAGCGTACCTGCCTCCATCGGTCATGCTGCCTCCTCGTCGCCTCCACACCCTGCTGAAGCAGGCGGTGGAGCTGCAGAGGGAGCGCTGCCTCTACCACAACACTAAACTGGACAGCGGGCTGGACTCCGTGTCTCTGCTGCTGGACCACACCTGCAGCAGGTGAGGAGCCACATACTGGAAACACAGCACCACAGCAAGCTTTGATCAGGCCCACAGAACTGTTCTGGAGCACAGATCCGGACTGCTGAATCGCCATCTCGTGGGACATAAAACCTATGTCATTCTGATTCAATTTCAATTCAATTCTATTTATATAGCGTCTGTTACAATGACAATTGTCTCTAGGCGCTTTACAGAGACCCAGAGCATGACCCCCCAGCAAATATCATCAACTAAGATTGGATAAAAACATCTATCCATTATTTATTAATCCTATGCAGTGACACAGGAATCTGATCTTTATTGTTATGTACACAGCTGTAGCACAGTTATACTGAGCAATGAAAAACTTGCGACAAGACATGCATTAAAAAATAACTCCAAGCAAATAGAAGAATTTAACTTAAATCTGTGTAAATAAGGCACTTAGCAGAGTCAATAAAAATATTTACAAAAAATGTGCAGGAACATACTGACCAACATGTAGTATATACGTGTACTATGAAAATGTGTTTTTGTGTAAAAATGTACATTTTCATTTAAGAAAGAATTCCAGAATTTCACTTTAATGTCTTTAATGTGGAAACAGTTTTGTTCACACTAAGACATGATATCAGAGGTTTACTCCATGTTATCATCAGTCTTGCTGTGTGGTGACAACATCAGTTTACAATATTGAACAGGTGTCAGTCACTGTTGAGTCTTTATACCATAAATACTGTGTGTACGACATCACCTCCACTCAGACAGCAGCGCTGGTAAACAAATGTTGCTGTTAACGTGTGTTCTGATCTGCAGGAAGCAGTTCCCCTGTTACACTCAGCAGATCCTCACTGAACACTGCAATGAAGTCTGGTTCTGTAAGTTTTCCAATGACGGCACCAAACTCGCCACCGGCTCCAAAGACACAACTGTCATCGTGTGGCAGGTCGACACGGTAAAGAGCGTTCGTTTATCAGAGGAGTGAGTTCTGAGAGTGTGAACACTCAGATGGCTGATGGGTTTTCTTCTGGCTGACAGGAAACTCAGCAGCTGAAGCTGATGAAGACCCTGGAGGGCCACGCCTATGGAGTTTCATACCTGGCATGGAGCCCAGACGACGCCTACCTGATTGCCTGTGGTCCTGACGACTGCTCGGAGCTGTGGCTGTGGAACGTACAGGTAGGACTCGTCTCACAGGTGAGCGTGGTGATGCCTTAAAAGTCCGACCTCAACTTCAGTAAAATCAGGGAAATTCACCTGATTCAGTTTCTCCTGGTCAGATCTTACCAGAGCTGTGCT
>JAGFBZ010001034.1:0-38020 GCA_018398805.1 Hirundichthys speculiger
CATCATTGGATGAGCTTTACATCATACATATAGCAGTTATCTGTGATTATTTTATTTAAATTTTTTTTTTTTACCAGTCCAAGAGTTCTGGTTCTGAGCAGATACAGGAGTCAGTGAGAAACAAACTGTTTTTATCTCGTTTTACCGCAAACTTTGTACATTATATCAACATGTTCAAATCTGATGAATTTTACAGCTAAAATGGTTTTGGCCACTTTGAGTGACCGGGGAATGCAACGGCTTCTAACCCAAAAAAAGGAAAAGAAAAACATGCATCGTATTCTTCGTCACATGCACAACTTTTCAATCTCTTCAGGCTACCAAAAATCCAGGATGGTGATGGTTAAATCACAGATCCTTCAAATGGCTTTCCACAAACTGGTGGGTAATGACTAGGGGTGTGAAAAAAAAAATCGATTTGGCAATATATCGCGATTTTCGGCCGCACAATATAATATCTGTTTATCAGCTACTAATATAAATTTTTTAGGAAAATACTTAAATGTGCAAAAACACTAATAATAAACAATAAATAGGTTGTTTTGAAGCAAATAATTTTGACTCAATTTGTCCTCTGAATGATCAATATCATCTGATGAACATATACAGCAACTTGATTTTTCATCTCTACTTTTAATTTTGATATTAACTGGGTAGAATATTGCAATATATCGTGATAATATCATATCATGACCCAAGTATCATGATACATATTGTATTGCAAGGCCCTTGCTAATACTCAACCCTAGTACGACAGTGTCACAACAACCATCCCGTGGAGTCTGCAGGGTCTCCACAAAACAATCAGTTTATTGTGAATTGTGTGCACGCCTGATCTGTTGTTTATGTGAACAATATATCACTTGGTAGAGATCTGCTATGCTGATCTACTGTGCATGAATGTTATGCAGACTCCAGACAAACTCCAAGAGGATACCTTAATAAGAACTGCATTACCAAGCTGTTCACGATTGTTCAAATGCTTGACTGCGAGGAAGGAAGCACAATCAGGCTCTCGATGTTTTGACAGAAGCCCGTAGATTGAATGTAGTCACATGCCAACTCCTCAGAAATAAATAAAACCTTTGCACAAATAAGCATACCTGTAAGTGCAAGAGAAGAGCAATAATTAAAAAAAAAAAAAAAAATCAATAATTCAATTTAAAAATAGCTGAAACTATCAAATTAATTTAATTTTATCAGTCCCCAAAATTAAATTAAATAAAATGTATACATCTCTTTGATAGAAATAGACATTTATTCAGTGTGTGGTTCCAGTCCGCAGCATAAGCAGCACACTGACCCAAATATGTTCCAGTTTGCTGTAGCTGTGCATTAATAGGGAAAAAAAAAAATCAATTTTCTGATTTTATTTCACAATGAGAGAAAGAAAGAGAGAAATACTTAATTTGAAAAAAAGAAAATAAAAAAAAATAGCTTGAGTGGTTGACTCGTATTCAGTCATGGTTTTTGCGCAGAGATAACTATACAAAGATATAAGCCTCTCCACCTCCTCATGTCCTTGTTCTTTGAAGCCTCGTCAGGCTTAAGGCAGTTTTCTTCTAAATCCTTTTGGCCATCAAGTAAAACAAGACCATTAACTATTAGGATGATGACTTTTGACAGTAATAAGGTGCACCGGCCTGTGCTGGAGGATCCCTTTGAGGACTGGCTGTCAGTTACGTGGTGGACGTGGCCCTTCTGGATGATTACTGTTTCCCAGCGGAGGATTTTTCGAGCAGGTGGCTGCCAGACTGAAAAAGGCCGGTGACAGCCCTCGCCGCTCCTTCACTTTCACCAGTGGCGTGAGACGTGTCAGGGAGTACCTGCTGGCCCGCTCAGCGGTGCCAACCGGGCCCCTGCAGCCTGGCATCTGGACCAGAAGTGGCCCGCTGATTGATGGGTCTGGAGGGCATCTGAACATCTAAACTAATTATGATTAATGCCCCGATGTCTGGTGGATCACAAACTGCAGATGCGTGAAATTAACTTTAATTACTCCGTTTGTACAGCTGAGCTGGTCTTGTTTTGTTTATTCTCTGATAGAGCAATGAGGTTCAAATGTAAATTACATGTAGCTTTGCTTCAGTGTACAAGAAGTATATGTTTAAACATATAAGACCTTTTCTTTTTTTTTTTTTGTTTCCTCTGTGTTTGACACTGATCTTACAAAGCTTCAGCAACATTTTCTGTCTTGATTTATTCCTTTTTTTTTTTTCAGTTTTGAATGTGTTTTGAGAAATTATATTTCCTCAGTGCGGTTTTATCTGTCTTTAAAAGCTCCTCCTCGTGGATTTCTGTTTTCCAGCAGCTCCACCTCTTAGTTGAACCCCTTGACGTGAACATGATAAATACTCTTTTAAGCTGTATTAAACTGCATCATTTCATCAAATCAAATCAAATCAATCTTTATTTGTATAGCGCTTTTCATGCAAAACATGCAACACAAAGTGCTTTACAGAATTAAAAACAAATAATCACAATAAAACCCCTTCCCTCCCACCCTCCATACTAAACACATATACACGCACAATCACAACCAATAGGGCGACATGGCATGGCACTGAGGATTAAGGAAATCCTCACTCAGCTCTGCTGCCTGACTCAGAGTTGCATATATCACACCTAATGGAGTCATATGCAATATTCATAAGCCATTCTCACACTCCCGCAGCGTTATCAAAATACTCTGAGCAACTTCTCAACTTTTAAGACATCTGCTGTCTCTCTCTCTCACTCTGTGGAAGTTTTCTTTTGAGTAATCAGAAACTCTGATGGATGTGGCGGTTTAAAGTTAATAGCTGGTGATCATATTACAATTAGCAGCTCTGTATTGCAGAGCTTAATTCATAAGAACCCCATGTTTTTTTATCCTCCAGGCAGCAGTGGGAGTGTATAAACACGGCTTGGATATGCATTCATGTCAGCAACTTTGTCACTCATGCAGCCACCCAGCACGGAGATTTATTAAATTTCACTTTTATCCCAAGATAATCCCTGTTGGAAGTAAATTAAGCGTCACATCAAGTTCTGAATTAATTTGACTCTGGTGCATTTAGAGCAGGCGATGCTGCTGCTAAGGTTACGAAACCCCTTTAATATCTGCAAAGATTCACCATTCAAATAAGTTCCCTTCAAATGTCCAAGAAGACTGTAAAGATGACCAAGTTATTCATGACCTCTGTGTTTATTTCCCAGCTGAGTTTTACATGCACAGCCCTGTGAGTCTGAACACCGTAACTCCTCTCAGACTCCTGCATGTGTGCTCCCCTCCAGATGAGCTAATAGGAACATATTTCAGGAGGTTATGGTGCACCACGTTGCGAGAGCTGCGATGCTTTGTGGGGTGGAGTTAACATTGTTTACCGTTGAGCTCCGTGTGCTAAAAGCAGAGCCCCATGGAAAAGATGCTTTACGGTGATGAAGAATATGCTCTTGCTTAATGTTTTGGAATAAAAGCTTGGAGGCAATGGTGTGGACCATCTGAAGGTAATCTGTAGGTTTATGGACACGCGGCGCAGCGAAAGGCCTTTCTTTGAAAGAGTTATTGTTACGCTGCATCAGGTGAAGTCAGCGCCGTCGTTCCGGGTCTTGGAGCTCTAATGGACTCCTGTGTTTCTGGGAGCTGCAGGTAGAGACGTGTGCTTTCTAGAATATGCTTTGTTTGGATTTTACTGTATGCATAATGTCAGAGACGTTAATGCATTCTTATGACATATTTGTGGGCCTATTTTGCATATATGGGCAATGAAGTTGCACAGGGATCAACAAGGAAAAATAGTTAAAAACTCTTTTTTTTATTAGTATCTAATGAATTTGCTTAATTAAATACTGAGGTTTTTGTTATCTTAGAAATAGCCATATATTTTTGAAGTTGGTCATATTTAGCAGCCTCCTCCTTTGCCTCCTCCAAATAAATGTGATGCCTCCTGCTATAAAAGGCACAATGTTTAGAAATATGAAAGTATTTCATAATTTTTCTTTACAATGTCAGAATCTGAGAGCCGCATGGTTCCTACTGATATTTTCTTGACCTTCACTGTTCTTTTTAATTGAGAATTCAACACCTAACTCTGGAAATCTGTGCATAATTAAATGCCATTCTCATTTCCTCTTTTCTTCTTAAATTAAAGCTCATAGTCTTTTCTGTTCTACATCAGGAAATGCTTGATAAGCCTTTATGTTTTTTAAGTATATAATTAGTTTTTTTCAAGCTTCTTTATTTTATTTATTTTTTCCCTGGACTTTTATATACCAGGCTGAATCTGTTTCTTTTCTTCAATGATTCATTTTCTCTTAAATCCTTTTTTTTTTTCTTGTTGAAGCTCAGCAAAACTGTAGACATTTATATGGAAGTCCATATACACAAATTAAACATGAAAACAGACTATATTAATTCATACCATATATGTCGATATAAGACATTCTACTACAGTGGTGCCCAAACTGTGGTACACGTACAACCAGTGGTACGCGAGCGCTCTCTGGTTGTACACGGGGGAACGTCATGACTTTCACTTCACTTTCATTTTCGCCATTTCAAGCGAAATGTGTAGCTTGAGATAATTAAAATTGTGTCTTTTAAAAGAAATATTTGTTGTATATTCAGTTGCAGTGCAGATGTAACAACTTTTAATGTGTTTATTTTGCTCTGTATGAGAGTATGAGTATGTGAGAATTGTTGGACAGAGTTGTAAATGTCTGATTCAGTAAAGTAACAGTTCGGGCAACAATAAATAACCACAATGAGGAATAAACATCTCCCTGTGTATTTAAAGCTATTTGACAAGGCATATATGGCTATATTTTAAAACTGGTCATCATGGTGGTCAGTATTGGGCAAGTTCACTTTCTACACGAACTAGTTCAGTTCACAGTTCACAGAAATTAAAATAAACTAGTTCAGTTCAACATTTCAAAAAATGAACTAAAAAGTTCATTTTTAGTTCATTTTTTTTCTTATTCTTTTTTAATGTTGCTGCGAGCAATTATTTGTCAAAATGATTGCCACTGCCCATATACTACACCACCACAAAAGGCAATTATTTTATCCATTTATCTGTCGAAAACTATGTGTCCAATTTGGAATATTTATCCAACCAGGGTTCACATTAGCATTGAAGGGACAGCCCATGTAAAAATAGTCTTTATTTTAAGACAAAAACAGGTACTTAAGGTGCAAATGTTTTTTCTCCCCATTTCACTATTTCTATCCCCCCCCCCTTTGTGAGTTAAGAAACTCACAAAGAAGGATCAGAACTGGAAAACAAACCCTTTGACATTCATCATTCATCGTCTTCCATAGACATTTCAGCTATTTTAATTAATTTAAATTAGTCTGACTGAGATTTTTTTTTAAAAGAAGTGATATCTAGAAATACCTGGATGATACAACAACAGCATGTCCCTCTGATTACAGTTGTGTTCTTCAGCACTTATTTTGTCTGAGCTTTGACTTCATGTTCTTAGCATCTACATTTTGCAAAACACCAGAATTTTATTAGAAGATGGCTTTTGTTCTGCTGTGCAACCCATAATTTAAACTAATATGCACAAAAGCTTTTGCTCCATTATCATTACAAGTCAGGGTCAGAAAAACAAGACGACATCCCAGCAAGACACTTCAGTGGTTCAAACCCTTAATTAGGGAACATGTTTATTTCACCAAACTGGTGATACACTTGTGCAGAAATGTAGTTTTCCCTACAATTGTAATTAAATGCTTTGTGTGTTCTCTTCAAATAAAAATAAGGCAGTATGAAAGTGATTTCCTATTTACTGAATCTGCGACGAGAATATTTTGATGAACAGCTAACTCCTCTTGTGTCTTCTTCCTCTCTTCAGCAGATACGTTTAGAGAAAACATCTAAACAAGAACATGCAATCTTGCAATTACTCCTGCTCTGCATTTAATTACTGACAGACACGTTTAAGTGGCTGGTGAATGAAGTGAGGTACTTTTCAGCGAAAGAGTGAGACTTTTCCTGCAGGGCTGGAGGACCAAACACAAAGTGGGCCTTTTAGACATGTAAATGGAAGGGCAAATTCTAATTATGCTGAAAAGTTTGAAGAATCTTCCGCATACATTTAATTTTAAATACCACATATTTTATAAATGTTAAATACTCTGGCAAACCAGGTAAACCAATGTGAGGTTTGCTCTTCATCATTTATTAATCGAGTTAATGAGAAGGAGAGAAGTCGTAATGGCGGTGCGAAATCTTAAAACCTCAGGTTGTTATGTTTCCTCTTTATTAATTCCCTCATTTTAATCAAGAACTTTCTTTAGCCTTCATAGCAGCCATCTGTAAGAGCAGAAGTGATCAAAATGATCATGAAATAACACTGATGCTTGCTTCACTGCACAAAATAAGACCTTCATTTTCACTTTGCTGCTTTTATCTAAGAAAAGCACCTGCATGGATATCAGCCTCTTTTGGGAATACTTAGTGTTCAGGGAGAGAGACAACACAAGGCTTTTTTTCTGCTCGGACTGTTTGGCGTACACATACTTATTCACAAAGGAGCTGTGTTGGATGTGGTCGTAGTTAGAGATTGGACCTCTCCCAGAACTCCTCATCATATTCTGCCACCCAGCAGCAGTCGCGTTGCTGCTCAGTTTTTGTTAAATGTGTGACTAAAAAAAAAACGTAAAACATATTTCCCAGCATCAGATGCAAGCAGGATATTTTTGGATAAAACAACAAAACAGCTCCATTTTATCCAGAACTGAAAAAAGTTCAAGCCTCAGCCAGTTCAGGTCTGATCGAACACATTCATGCCAACTTTTATGGTAAATGGACTGCACTTATATACCGCTTTAAGGTTTACAATGGCCTATCATTCACCCATTCAACACACACCAGTGGGTGGCTGCTGCTCTGCAAGGTGCTGCCAGACCCACTGGGGGCAAGTTAGGGTTCAGTGTCTTGCCCAAGGACACTTTAGCATGCGGACAGTTGGAGTCAGGATCGAACCGCCAACCTTCCAGTAACTGGACGACAAGCTCTACCAACTGAGCTACAACCACCCTCAACTTTGAGAAATCTGATTTAGCATAATATCAGTTATATCATTGTATTGAATATTATATCATGTTGTTTGTTATATCAATGGAAAAGTAAAATTAGAGTAATAATAATTCAGTTCTACATTATATGATTATATCCTGATGATATGCTACAGTTTCATTTTTGCTTTTTTACTTATGCAACTCCTTTCTGTATTTAATGTAATAATAATAATAATAATAATAATAATAATAATAATGTGCACATGGCTGTTCACTTGTGTAATGGATTACTTTTTTTTAATTTCTATTTCTACATACTGTTATCCAATGCTTGTTAGTTTTCCTTTTTAATGTTCTTCTAAGCTGTTTATGGCTTTGTGTGACCTAGTAGAAGATGCTGACGTTTGGGAGATTAGTGAGCGGTCTAGTTTAACAGGTCATCAGCCGTAGACCAGGTCAAAGGTAATAAAAGTCCATTTAGGAAGTTAAGATGTTCTAAATGGTGTCTGGTTATGCTCTAATGATTACTTTGTTTTTCCTAAGTGACATTTTCTCTCACTTTTTATGACAGAGGTTATTTGGGGAGGGTTTCTTCTCCTCCAAAAAAGCTCTTATAAAGCAGTGAGGTAGCGGCTGAAGGATGCGCGTGCATATGTGAACTGTTCTCATTGCAATAAAGACTTGTCTCTTATGATATTTGACTGGAGTCAGTTTGATGATTTCTTAATTTTACCATAACAACTTGTCTTGTATTTTCACGCGGCCCATACTGATGGACTCTGATGTTCAGTGAATGGCACAAATGAAAGCGGGTTTTAAACCAATGAACTTTATGCTTGAATGTTTTTTGAACAACTTTAATTCATGATACAGCTGGGTTTAAAATATTTAGCATTTCAATGTACCAATTAGCTCAATTCACATTGATACTGGATACAAAAATGAGTTTTTCCTGTGTTAACTAATGTGGGGGTTTTTTTTTGTGTGTGTGTGTGTTTTAACTATCACAGCTAGAATGTTGACAGTTGTGAAGACTTGCACACTTTTGTTGTTCAGTTTTTTTTTTTTCCTGATAACAGCCTGATACCATCAATTGTGCACACTTTTGCCCATCTTTGTCTTCCTGAAAGACATCTATGAAGTTTATTTCCATATTTATACAGAAAAGACAATTCTGAAGGTTCAGAAAAAGTCTCAAAGATGTCTTCAGGATTAGAGATGAAAGTAAAGCAGTCCAGAACAGGTTGGAACTAAGCTCCTACTGTTCCTACTGTAGCACTTTTAAAAAGAAAACATCTGCTATCATTAATTTTTCACATCACATTGTCTACTTGACTTCTTTTAGGTCCTTCCAAATTACGACTGAACCACATTGTTGTGTTTTCATTTTCTATTCCAACTCCTTACGGTGAGCAACGGCTCCTCAACACTCAAAGAAGGAGATATCCAAAACCTACTTTCCATACGCTACGATATTTTAGTAGCTTTGCACATGAATGTCATGTCTTTTTAGTAAAAGAGCGAGGCAGGAAGGAAAAGTTGTTTCAAAACTGCAGGAAACCTGTCCTGGCAGTCATGCTAAGCCCTCACACCTCACGCACTTGTACCTTCTACTCAACATGAGTCATGTTACATTTTCAAGCATCAACAAATGCATTTAGCAAACTTGGCAATGCCAATAAAAATCACAGAGGTTCAGGCACACAGAGTAATAAGATGCCCCAAGATGCACCAGGCAAGTTTAATTTTAGAAAAGGATTCTTGAAGAGAGATGCTGGAGACAGAAGAGACGACCGGTCAGCCCCTGAATTTAGATTAAACAGATACAGATAGTTTGAAACATCTGTATTCTTGTTGTCTTAATAGAAGCAAAAATGACTGTGTTTGAGTGCCATCAAGAGAAAAAGTTCGCCTCCTCATGGGGTTTTCGACGCATGTCAATGAGGGAGCGGTCTGAGGTGAAGTTGGAGCTGCAACACCACTCAAGGCTGCATGAAGACGGCAGGCTGTGTGTGGTTTCACGATGACGGATATCATTAAACGCTGAAGAATCCCTGATATATTCTGTGACCTCTTCTGACGTCTCCAGCCCTTCCTGCAGTGTTCGTTCATTCTTATGAATCAATATGTCTGAATGTAGTCAACAACAGATTAAACAACATCCCATCATGAACTGAACATGAATTTTGCATGACTATGAAGCCTGCCCTTTTGTGCTATCCCCCCCCCCCCCCCCCTTTTCTCCTAATTGGGAGGAGAGACAGGCATCAGTCGGAAAGAAGAGCGAACAGACTGACAGGTTTTCATTGGATTGTTTTCTTAGGAGGGTTATAATGAATCCTTCTGAGACCACCGTTGACCGTCCTCCTGACCAGTCAAGAGATGAGGAAGCACATGAGCTAATTATATGCCATACATTATACTGTTCTTGAGCACGCAGAGCTGCTGGGTACATTCAGAGAACGAACGTTTGTGATCAAACACTTGCTGGTTTAAAAAGTTAAAAAAGACTTACAATTTCCAAATCTCTTCACCTCTCACAGCCTGGCGCTGCTTGAAGTTTGTACAACAGCCAGGAGATCAGATTTTAGTGTTATACGCGGGCTCAGAACGGGCAACGTCGGTGCCAGTATTTAAGTTGTATTTGGTAAAAAGCTTAAAACTGCTTCCACCTGTGTATCGATTTTATGACCTGCAATAAAACAACTCCGCAAAATGGTCACCAGTGGAAATAACTGACTGTAAAAACTTCCACGAAGGAGGGAGGTAGAACATTCAACAAAGAAATGTGACCTGACACTGGATACTGATTCTTCTGCTGGCAAAACGCTCAGTTTTTCTTACTTTGAACCCTCTATGAAATGAAATGAAATGAAAAATACTTTATGGCAGCCATTCCCAAACTTCAGAATACCAAGCCCAATTCAAATGTGTAGAATAACACTTAACTGGTTTATTTTATCACTTCTTAATGTTTTTTTTTAATCATGTCAGGAATATTTTACAGCAGTGGTTCTCAAACTTTTAATGCTGCATACGACCTGAGAAACTGTTCAGCTCTCCAAGTACCACCATGATGACCAATTTTAAAATATAGCCATATATGCCTTCTCAATTAACTTTGAGTTCACAGGAGAGATGTTTATTCCTTATTGTAGTTATTTATCGTTACCTTAATTTCATTTGAAACGTATTTATAATGCATTGTATGTTTCCGATTTAATAATAATAAAATAAAAGGAAAATGTGGAAAGTCCTGACATTCCCCAGCGTACCACCAGTGGAACGCATACCACAGTTTGCCCACCACTGTTTTACAGTAATTAAAAACATATTTAAAAAAGATAGAGGATTTAAAACATATTTGTTTAATTTTAATGACCTCTCACGGCCCACCTGCTGTACCACGACGGCCCACCAGGGGGCCGCAGCCCACACTTTGGGAATCATTGCTCTATGGAATTATACAGAACGTATATTTGAGCATGTCTGATTCATTCATTATATAATTAACTTTATAGACTTGTGCAATGGTGTCATGACATTTGAAATTATACATGGGAGAGTGTTTTAGTAGACTGCTGCATTTTGCTTGTACTTTTTGAATTAAATTTGCTAAGATTGTACCTAAACACATCAGAAACACAGTTGACCCAATATTTGATTTTTTTATTTCTGTTTTGATGGATGAGAAGAGATTAATGTCTACAGGGTACTTTGAGGGACATAATTCTGAATTAGCATTCACACACACATATATGTGTGTGTGAATGCTAATTCACAATAATGTCCCTCAAAGCACCTCATAATTGTCCCTTGTTTTTAACATAAAATATTATTTCTAAGAATCCTTTAGTCATGGTGTTATAGGCGTAGACTCCCAGGTTACCTCCCGTGTTGCAGGAAATGTGAGCCGATCTTCATCTAACTTGCAACGACAGACAAGCACAGTGGGATAAAAGTAATAGCACACAAACAATTATCACTTCTGATGCCTACTAAACGTCACACTGCTGCTGGGAAAAATCAGTGAAGCCACAGACTAACTGATTCAACGAAAGCTAAATGGAGTCAAACGTTTCACAACTGGAGTCCAACTAATGACGTGAGTTTGAACGTGTTGTTAAGAGCTACTTAGATCCACAAAGACATTTTCAGTTTGTTCATGCCTCACAGGAGATTTCTGAAGACATATGATCAAAAGTAACTGGTCTACATAAGGGAAAGGGATACAGCAATCTCAAACTGTTTTACGTGTCCATCAGTTCACAGTTGGACATAACTTTCTGTAAATGAAGACAGTTTGGTATTCTGGCTTCTCTTCTTAGATCTGGGCAACCACCCAAGATGTTGCCAAAGGCACAACACAGAATCCTCAATGAGGTAAAGAAAAACCCACAAGTAAGAGCTTAAAGACATCACTAGCACTGGAAAACATCTCTGTTCAGGCGTCTGCTATATTTAGGTCATTAAACGGGAAGTGTCTCCATCACACAACACCAGAGGAGGACAAACAAATCAACTAGACAAACAAAAAGATTTTGCCATGTGCTTAAAGTTTGGCAAAGAACATTTCGTCGATTCATAAAAAAAATTTGTGGACTGACAAAACAAAAGTTCAGTTACTCTGGAAGATGTGTGGAACATAAAGGGCACATCTTAACAAGGTAGAGCATCAGCTCAATGAATTACGGTGGAGGGAGTATCATGATCTGGGCTCGCTTTACTGCTTCAGGGCCACTTCCACTTCCATCATTTACCAAGATTACCAAAATATCCTGCAGGATAATGTCAGGGTAGTTGTGTGCAAACTGAGGTTTTGCAGAAGTTGGATGATGCAGCAGGATAATGATCCCAAGCTCTGAAGTAAAACCAATATTAGCTTCAGAAGGAAAAAGAAAAATACACGTTTTAGTGACTCATTCAGCGAAGGCCAGACCTGAACCACAAAGAGATGCTTTGAAAAAGAAATTAATGCAACAAAACAGTTCATTTGAAATGTTTCCCTTCTCTCTTGCCTGTGTATATAGTTTAGTATAATTACAGGATGATTATACTCCAGTTATAACAGACACATCTTAGTGAGCATGACGATCCTAAACTCTACTCAAACAGGAGATCAACTTTGACTCTTCCAGTGAGATATTTTACTCTCTCTTGACAACGAACTGAACAACTGTTGTACGACACCTCTTTGTCTCAATTTTTTTCTTCAGGGTGTCATCAGAGTGGATCGTCTTTGTCATCTACCTCACTGAAGGAAGCCCTAAAGAAGCCTTTAGCATTACGATGTTATGCTCTTTGATATCGAGGTTCGGCTCTCCCACATACGCCTTGTTAAATTCAGCTCCAACAGCGTTCTTGAGAGCACCTTTTGTCTCGTCCCAAATTCCTCATTTCTTACTTTGTAAAAGGTGTAACAGGACGCGGCGTAAAAATGTTGCCCTGTGAGGATAAGTGCTGATGCCGTCGACGTGAAAGGTCAGAGCTGTGGAGAATCATCGGGATCTCTGCCGGCCTCTTGTCAAAATGATCTCCACCGACATGTGAGCTAATTCCACGGTGAAACCGAGTGAGACTGATGTTCAGATGCACAGTTCACTGAATTGGTGCACAGAAGGGAGGAAATCCTTGTCACCGTCTCTGTGTTTGTCCACTTGTTAACACTGGCTCAGAAGAAAGAAGAGATATTTAAGCAAACCATTAAATGCATCAAAATTTACCAATTCAACAGTGAAAATTGGGGTGATTTTTTTCTAGATGCTACTGCCATCATTTCCGTCTGTCTGTCACTTTTGTATGATGGTGAACAGAGTTTCTGTTTGTGTCAAGAGAAGTCACGTGAAACATTATCTC
The DNA here is from genome assembly GCA_018398805.1 of Hirundichthys speculiger. Classification (NCBI taxonomy): domain Eukaryota; kingdom Metazoa; phylum Chordata; class Actinopteri; order Beloniformes; family Exocoetidae; genus Hirundichthys; species Hirundichthys speculiger. The sequence goes on from JAGFBZ010001034.1 coordinate 12,869, forward strand.
TAATCGTTTTTCTTTAATGCAGCGTTGCTTCTTTAAAAACAAAATGACGCTGTGAAACTGATCTAAGTCCTAGAAAGGTTTTCTAAAATATATCAGGACTAAATCTGATGTTTGTTAACTTACCCAAACCTTTTGCTTTCTTTTTCTCTTGGTGCATTGGGAGTTTGAATCCACCTCGAAGCCTATTAATATTCTGAGATAGAAAGCTATTGAAGGTAAATAATAGTGTGATTGTGTGATCTATGAGCCAGCCTCTATGTAGTGGTATATGAACACTCTACAATGTGGGACCTTGTGCGAATGCATGGCTCGGCCATTCCTCAGACTGTAATTACACTGATCTTTGGATTCCCAGCATGCCTGGATCCTGACCACAGCTCAACTTAACATGAATAATGGAAATCCTAAAGGAGTCTCAATTAAGTTTTGGTATTAGTTGAGAATGAAAGATTTACCTCAATGTCTCCAGAGCTGCAGAGGCTTCTGGAAATCCCCGACAGATATTATGCATTATTACTTGATATTACCATCCGCTCAGCCGCGGCAGCTCTGCTCTCCAACCATCAGGATACACTGTCAGTCAGAGAGCCATGTTATTGTTTCCCACCACATCCGTTTATGTTTCATTAAACAGTTTTATCATATAGAGTCCAAGCTAGTGATGGATGGAGGGATATGAGCAGCATTCACGATGCAGCAGACACTGATGGACAAGTGTGCATTTGTGTGCACGTGTGTGTATGCGTGGGGTCTGTGACCAACCCATGAAAGACACACTCACATACTGCACCCACAGCCCTCCCCTCTGACTCCTCTGAAAAAGGTTTGCATAATGATTAAACCCTCCGAAGGGGACATGCACGAGCACGTCTTACTGCTCTTTGCCCAGTGGGGATGCTGACAGCCAGATGGGTTGAATGTGTTGGCATGCAGATACTGTAAGTCCAACAAAAGGGCTCATTACACACAGAAGACAAACTCAAAACAGACAGGGCTTCATAGTTCACGTCAGCCAGGGGTTATCGTCCAGCATTATAGATTGAGAGCAGAGCTGTTTAAGAAGTGATTTAAAAAAAAAATTATAGTATTAGGTGTTTACAGGCAGAAAATCATAGAGGGTCTTCAAATTTCTAAATAGTTTTTTCTTCTTCATTAGTGGAAAATAAAACACAGACAGATTACTATCCAGACAGTGAGCTGCTTTAAATTATCTGGTTGCTATTAAAGTGACAGGGATCTCCCGATGCTAAAATTACCCCCCCAGCACTTCTAAATGAAAAAAATGCACCAAGACCACCGTGTATGTAAAACCTTTGTGTGTTTTTAAACTAAAACAGTGTTTTGCAGCCTCTGAGACACTGATCAAGGTTGAGACACACATGCAGCGAATAGCTAAGCTGCGGCTACAACTTACAATGAACAAGATGTGTCAGGTCTCTAAATGTTTTATCCCTTTTTTTTCATTTAAAGTATTTTCTTTGTATCAAGGGCAAAGTTTCTTCAGTGTGTTCTGCATATTGATTTGGTTTTATGTCAGTTTCCCCTCCTGTCACAACCTTTCCCATTAAGCCAGGCTTGGGACTGGTATTATGACAATATGTGTGACAAGTTACCGCATCAGGAAACAATGAAAAGCAAAAATTAGGATGAACATCTTCGTTATTAGGGTCTTATATGTGAAAATAATCTCTGCAGTTAATACCCCAAGTCACATGAGATTGATTGATTTATGTTTTTAAATGAAGTAAATGAGTCAAAAGTAATTTATAAATCCAGTTATTTGTTGATTTTGATTCTATACCTCAGAAAGTCAGTATTACTCTAAACTGGTGGTCAGCACTGTTGCCTCACAGCAAGAACGTTCCTGGTTTGAACCTCAGCAGGGATCTTTCTACATGTTCTCCCCGTGCTTGTGTGGGTTTCCTCCAGGTACTCCAGCTTCCTCCCACAGTCCAAAGACATGCATGTCAGGTTAACTGGTGGTTCTGAATTGGCCGTAGGAGTGACTGTGAGACTGCATGGTTGTTTGTCTACATGTGGCCCTGTGATGGACTGGAGACCTGTCCAGGGTAAAGCCCTGCCTTTCGCCTGAAGAGAGCTGGGATAGAGTCCAGCAGATCCCCTTGACCCGGCATAGGATTAAATGAGCATAGATAATGGATGGATGGATGTTCAACAAAACGAGAGCGAGGATACTGTTCATATTTGGCACCAACAGTCTGATGGGATGTAATGAAGTGAACCCCCTAATATTAGCTTTAAAGCCAGTTTGAGAGCATTTTTTTTTTTCTGTTTGTGGTGTGTCTTGGATTGAAACCAAATCCACGTACTGCCCAATCAAATGAAGAGATAAACCAACACAGAGCTTCATAGATTAAATGAAGATGTGCTTTATTCCCTATACACTACTCTGCCGCGGATTACTTTTTGACTCAAGGACAACTTTTAGCAAGAAGGATGAGAGCTTCTTATTGGAAGGGGATCCTTGAGGGATAAACCAAGGACAAAAACGAAGGCTGTAATTTTTAAAGCGAGAGCTCAGTCTCGCAAAACGTTGCCTTAACTGCACCTCGTGATGGAGAGTTTCATATTTACATATAAACATGCTTCCTGACTGCCATCTGTCAGATGAATGTTTGGGGTTTAAAGGGTTTATAGGGAGGAGTTCAGCATACAGTTGAATTATTTGCCATTGTTGCGTGCAGGTAGAGATTGTGTTGGGGACATTTAAACCTGTTTCAATGTGATTTCTGTAATACAGAGCAGACGTTGCTGCAGTGTCCTGGTGATAAACCTTCGGATCAAACAGGCCTCTGTGGACTTCTGCTCAGATCCGCTCAGCCAGAAATATTCAGCTCAGTAAACTCACAGGCAGTTTTGATAAATGTGTTGTAATATTTCCATTTGTTTTATATACAAAAAAAAGCTCAAAAAGGAGCTGAAACTGAAAAGAAAGACATAAATATCAATAAAAGTCTTTTGTGATGTGTTTGGGGGGAAAAAAGAAAAAAATGCTTCTAGTTGAGACATGAAACGCAACCAGCTCGGCTTGCTCTTGCAGCACATAAAGTTTTCTTTATTTTTTAATTTTTTCCAGTCAGTGGTCCTGTGTGGTTTCTAGTTTTACTTGAAATAAATGACAGTAATGATTGTGCATGACCTATATTTTCCTACTTTAATGCATTTGGCCACCTGGTTGAACCAATTTTCATTTAACCCAAAGCCCTTAACACATTTTGACTGTCTTTGAGATGATTTATCAACTAAAGAAAAGGTTTTTTTTTAACCAATAATTGGATACCAGGAGCAGAGCACCTCGGTGAGACGGAGCAGACCAGCCAACTAGATGAACAACAGTGACATTTATTTGTCCTCTTCAACAGCACCAGAGTAACAGACTGCTACTTACATGGACTGCATACTTTATCAGACTGAACTTCTGATGTAAAAACATAATTATAATAAAACTGGAAAAACATGCAGGAAAAAAAAAACAACTAAAACCCGTTCAGCCTAACAGTAGTACATTCATCAGTCAGAAATAAACAGTTGCACTTAGGTAAACCTAGGAGAAAAGGTCACTATAAAGAACAGACTAAAACAATAATATATAAAGGAAAGGGGCCAGTCATTATAATAAATAGGCTAAAAACAGGTACAATACAAAACAAAGCAATGCATGGACACAATAAAACCTCTCCAGGAGCAGCAAGTCTGAAGAGACTGGGCTACAGAAATCCAACCTGCAGTCAAAGGGGAAATCTCTGCTGAGTTCAACTCATATCCACATATCACAGCACCGCAGTGGAAAGTTTTTCCTTCATCCAGCATCACAGCGGTGCAGCCAGCTCTGGCCTGGTCACTCTCAGAGACGCTCCCAGATTGAGGGGGCAAAGCAATCTTCTGTGGAGACACTGACCGGCGTGCTGATCGTCAGTCCTTTACAGCTGTGAGCTTTGCACACCGGGAGACCCAGGAGGTGGAGAGAGAGCACAATTAGTTCCAGCACAACGGTTACAAAGGTTTCATGACAAAGAAACCAAGAAGAGCACCATGTGAACTCTGTGTGAATTACTCGCACTTGCATCGGGGACCGATGTTTTCTTGTTTTACGTTCTTACAGGAGTTCACTTTTGCTGCCCAACCGTGCCATGCATCTTTTTTTTTTTTTTTTTTTTTTTATAACAGCATTTTATTTTATTTTTAACATGAGTGAGCAAATTAAATTAGTGAAAGACTTGATCACCTCTGCTCACAATTTAAAAATGTCAATATAACAAGAACACGAGCATAAAGGGAATAAAACAGCATTTCTTTTTTTCCCCCACAACTGTAAATATGAGAATGGCAATGACATGAGTGATCAAGAGCCATGCATCTTAAAGTTATATGAGATAGTTACCTAAGAAATATGAATATAGTGAAGCAGATGGCTGCTCGATCACTGCCACCCCTGTATGAACCCATGCTCTTCAGTTTTTTGTTCCAAATGAATGTTTACTATTTATTGGCACATATGGCTTTTATTTTCGGTGTTTCCATCGCTCTTCTCTCTTTCCTTCCCTTCCCTCCTCCCCTCTTCCTCCTCCAGCTCAATCCATAGTTAATTAGGAGCACCTTGTTACTGTGCTACTTTTTCTTTTCTGTAGTTTGTTGTGCTGTTTTACCTCCTTTTTTCTCTTTTCTTTCTGTATGTTTGCAGCCCAGAGTTTCCTGAGTTTCATGCTCACTTGCAGTTCCCTCCTCTGTCCATCCCAGCGTTTACCTCCACCTGTGTGTGTAGATGTGTAGGTGCCAGCTGGCGTGGTGACCAGTGATCTAGTCCTCTGACCACCTCAGTGTTGCTACCTGCATCTGTTTATATAGTCATATCATTCAGTCATTTGTGTGCTCTCCTCTCACTGTCCTGTCTCTCCCCTCTTTTCTTTCTTTACCCAGCTGGTCTTCAGCAGGAAGGTCCCCCCATATGATCCAGGTCCTGCTCAAGGTTTCTTCCTCTTAAAGTGGAGCTTTTTCTTGCCACTGTTTAGCCTAAAGGTTTTTTTCTCCCTCTGTGGCAGTTTTTTACTTGCCATTATCCTTGTTTAGGATTTATTATTATAATCTTAGTTAATGATATTTGCTCCAGGGTCATCCTCTGGGTCTCTGTAAAGCGCCTAGAGACAATTGACATTGTAACAGACGCTTTACAAATAAAATTGAATTGAGATATTCTGTATGATATAAATAGTCTCTCTCTGTCACTGTCAGACTAGGTGAAAAGAAACAAGGTTCATCTAAATTATTAATTTTTTTGCTTACGTAGCAAACCCAAGGACTAGTACATTTCTAATTTTGTATCACGGCAGGGCTGGAATACAATTTCGTGGACTCCAGAGCTTTTCCTTGATTTGGATTTAATATTATAATTTTAGTTAATGATATCTGCTCAGGGGTCATGCTCTGGGTCTTGGTAAAGCACCTAGAGACAATTGACATTGTAACAGACGCTATACAAATAAAATTACACTGAATTTGCAGCGGAAATAGTGGAGAGAGAGAATGGGGAAGACCCCTGCTGAACAGGTCAGGAGTTGAGCCTCTGTTTATGGGCTGCCTGCCCAAACCACTGCGCCACTGTGGCAGCCCATGATATTTATTATTTTAAAGTTGATATGTAATCATTATTATGAACATGAATACTGTGTTAACATGTTTGGTCCTTTATGTTAACATCTGATGGTGATCAGATCAGAATGTCAATTTACCACAATGATAGTCCATGACTGAGCTTTGATAAGATTCGGTGCAGCTTTTTCATTAGCAGCTTGAGTGATCCAGCAAATAAGCAGGTAATGAAACTTGAATGAAATGAAGCTCTACCAGATAGATGACTTCTTTGATGGAGATTCTAAAAATTTGAGCCTGTTGTATTTTTGAGTGTATGTAAGTATCATTGAGCTGTATCTTCCATAACTGTAGCTTAGATAAACATAAGCATGAAAATGACTTAGAAAGGCTTTGATGAGTACAGTGATCCCGTGCCAATTTGTGCTTTAAGTTCTGCAGTTTTAGTTATTCGCGGATTTTTCAGAAATATATAATATTATAAAAAATCAAGAAAAAATGGTGGAAATTCCACGAAAATCCACCCCACAGCAGACGAGAGGCCGCAGCTGCCGGCAAAACGTCAAACAATGACTCACAGCCTCCTGTAAGCAACACGAGAAACGCAGACGGCCCAACGCAGTCGCTGATTGGCCAAGACGCATCACCCAAGCATCACAGGATGTGCGCGTTCTCTCACAGCGAAGAAATGTTGTGAGCCAGCCGGCCCCTTTAAGAAGGTAGCCTTATGGGTAATGATGTGGCCTTATGGGTAATGGAGTGTGTGTGTCATGGGACTGCAGAATGAAAACAGGGTTAAATGAAAAGTGTAGTGAGCATCAACAGCAGCCCAGCGTGTATAGATTTACATTCTCTGTTAACCGACAGGAGCCAAACAATACAACCTGTGTGATGTTACAAGTTCCTGCAGTGCCAGAATAAAGTGCTCGTTCCATGGAGAGAAAACCAGACTTTTTCTTTTGTTGTTGTTAGCGTGTTAGCCGCTAATTACGAGCCAAAAATAGCACAATACCAGCGGTTTCTTTACTACAGTTCAGAGACCAGAGGCTGTGAAGGTAACAGAAAGACCACAGTTGAGCCTTTGTCTTGTTTCGCTGCAGTGTCTCGCTACTTTTTTTTGCAGTTTTTAAACATATTTTAGACACATTATTTAGGCTCGGAGGGCTCCGGCTCCAGTTCGCGGATTTTGATTTTTGCAGGGGGGCACCGGTCCCCATTAACAGCAAAAATAAGGGATCACTGTAGTTTGTGTAGGGTAGGGTTGGTCATTAACATTGGATAGGATAAGGTTAAAAGTAAGTTCCAAAAAGTGTAAAATTTTGGCAAATCTTAACAATGTGAATTTTATGGCCTTAAATGGTGACACATGAATAAAAAAGAAAATATAGCACTTCATAGTAGGTTGGATACAAAACATTTCATTTGACATATGGTGGCATCTATTACCGCTACAGTCATTTGTGCAAATATAAAACCAAGAGTTGGATTTCGGTTGATGAGCAAAGCAGCAGAATCTGTCTTCAGCTTGAAACTGGCAGAATATCTCCAGGTAAGAACATTAATCAAACAGATAAAGGTTGAAGATTATGCAGTTTGTAGTCTGGATGAAATGAGTTATCAGACAGGACTTTGAGGCAGAAGTTTGTCCAAATGTAATTCATGGTCATTTCTTCAGCTCAGCGGTCATTAAATCCCTTTTAAAAACGCTCTCCCTGTTCACTGGATTTAAAGAGGTGTGTTTCTCTGCACAAACTGTGTTCCATTCAGCTCAATCAAGCTCAGTGGAGTGAAGAGAAAATTATGTGACTGAAGAAGATTATATGAGTTTAAGCAGCTTGCATCAATGAATCGTAATTACTTAAGTGGCCATATTATCCTGTGTTTCAACCATCTAATTTTAATTTATGATACCTCTAGTTTTTCTTTGCACTCAACACAGCTCAAACGCTTGTAATCAGTTCAGGGCAGCAAAGACGTGAAATCACAACGAGAGGCTTTTGTTGGAAATGAGCAGATTTGGATGTAAGTGGTTTTGATTTGGTTGAATGTCAGGAGGATTGCTGATGGTCGGAGTCAATGCAACATGAGCGTTTATAACTCCCGTTGCGCGTCAACATTTCCTGTAAAGGACCTCAACGCCTGAAAACCTTCCGTCCGTGTTTGAAACAGAATCAGATTCAGATTATGAAAGGGGACCACCTACTTGAGGCTCAACAAACAATGAATTTAAAAAAAAAAAAACTTCCAGTTTCAAATCAGGGTTCAGAGTGTGTTGACTCTGAGATACAACGACTGACCAGGGCAAGGCCACGTACATGAAGAGATCCTTCTACTTTCCTCTATCAATTTAGAGCTTTTATTTCAATCATGTGATGAAATTGAACACAGAAAATTAACACAGAGAAACTGCAGTGCAAGTTGAAGGTATTTTGTTTGTGATGTGTTCATAAGAGTTTGCCAAACTAATTAAATGTAGTACCAGACTCCCAGTATAAATTACCTTGGTTTCTAAAATGAGCTTGATTTAATCCTCATCTTTGAGGTTAAATTACAGTAATCCCTCTCACTTCACGGTTAATGGGGGCTGTGACCCCCCCGCGACGTGGAGTACCCCCTCAACTTATCCAGAAGTTCCACTTTTTTGGCAATTGTCATCATTTTGCGACGGCATTTCGGTTCTCCAGAGGCACGTGGCGATGGGCGGCGTCCTTTGGGATCCATTTTGACTTTAAAACGGCACTAAACCTTTGTCTCACGAGAGCAAGAGATGGAAGATGTGGGGAAGCGTGTCAACCAATCAGCGTACGGACAACCGACGGCACAGTAATACCCGTCATATCAGCCAATCCCAGGCCTCGATTTTCGTTCATGGGGCATCCCGTGTAGGCTCTTGTTGCTTCCTGAGACTCGTTCTTGATGTGATGTGTTTTGCTTCAGCCTTGTGCCCTTCATTTGAATTTTTTTCAATTTCTTTTTTCAAATATTTTTTTTTTTTCAATGAATATTTTTGAAACCTCCGCGATGTACTGAGAACGCAAAGTCTGAGGGATTACTGACATGGAAAAGTCATTTCAGGTTGAACATACTGAAACGGCCCCCTGGGCTGTATGTCCCCAGGAGCCTGGTTCAAACTATACAACATGAACTTACATAGTTCGATGCATCATTAATCAACACAGGTTTTTCCCAAAAGTATAGTTTCAGTGACTGTTTGGAATCACTGTTGTTCATTAGTGTCATTCGAACTGCAGCTCTCAGGCCGTTCACGGTCCATGCAGCCTCTTAGAGGAGAGAAAATAGGACATCTGACACCAGTGGATCCACATCTCCTGAAGCTCTTAATCTGTTGGTGCTGCTGGTTAGAATCAGTCTCCTGATTCAACAGAACGTTGTTTCAAGACTCAACGGTAACAAACGCACCTGAGGTGATCTTTCACAGAAATTCACAAGAGGTGTTTTTGTTTTTTGTTTTTTTGTGTGTGTATCTGTGGGTTTGAATAGAGGATAGAGGTATCAGCATGCATCCTTAGCTAAACTTTAGACACAATGGCAAGCTGGCACTGAAAATTAAAAGAAAAAAAAGAAAAAAAGACCAATTCTAAAATTCCAACTGGACCTCAGGATCCCCAGCTATTTCTTTTTCTTTTCCTTCTGCCTTACTGTAACTCCGAATAACAAGATAAAATGCTTCAATCAATATCTGAACACCTTGCAGAGGTAGCATTGTAATGATCTGGCCACAGCCTTCACCTTACATTCAGTTTGTTTGTTGCCTTTATCTACAATTCAATCTTTTAATTACAGCACTTTAATTGGTTTGACTGTGTGCTCTGACGCGTTAATCCATCGCATTACTTTACTGAGATTTTTTCTTAGTTGAACTGAAGAACCCAACACAATATTCTGACATCATCCTTGGTCATCTTCAACAAACCTGTGCTTGTGAACAAAGTACAAACATGCATTATATATTTATACAGAGATGCGGGGCCCGATCTTCCGCCAGATCTCCTAAAGCTGCTATTAAGGGATAGCGGGTAGCGGGAGGGGCGAGGGGTGTTCTACCACAAAGAATGCAATCTTCCACCTTCCTAAACCCGCTATCCTACCTGCGCTACCCGCTATATTATGCATGGGAGTGGTTAGGGCATTGCACCTGTTAAACCAATCAGTGCGTCAGTAGCCATTGCCTTCAAGAGCAGGTTGTGTTACCTGCTACCCGCAAACCACAAACCGCAACCCGCAACCCGCTACCCGCGATCGCAAGTTACCGAGTTTGTGGAAAGGGCAAAAGACATGCCCACTGCCACACACCTACCTAAGTGAGTAAGGCAGTCAGAATAATGGGTAGCAGCTTTAGAGAAGCGGAAGATTAAATTAGCGGTTAGCGGAGGTTCCTAAACCTGTAATTTGCGGGTAGCAGCTAGTGGGTAGCGCCTAGCGGGAAGTGTACGATCAGGGCCTTAGAATCCTGTCAGTTTCTTCGTCAGAATCGTACAGAGAGGCTCAAAAGCCGACTAATGCACCCCCAAATTGGTCCTTCGGTTCTCTCTGATCTCTGATACAACTGCAGATAACTGCAGGTTTTCTTGATTATAACCTAAATCACTTAAGTTTTTACATCAATAGCTATGGCGTTGTACTGCCAAAAACATTGCTTTTATGCATTCAGTGTTTTCTTTTCTGTTTTAGTCACATGATGACGTTTAGTGGTACCAGGTATTAAAATGAACAAGAAAGTGAAGAAAAAAAATGGTGGTCTAATAATTTTTTCCATGACTGTATATATATATATATATATATATATATATATATATTATATTATATATATATATATATATATATATATATATATATATATATATATATATATATATATTTCTCTATATTATAGTAATTTCTTTAATTTATGATTTCTTTCATTTTTCATGTTGATTTCATTGAGTGATTTTGATGATTTTTTTCATGCTATTGTGCAGGACCACCAAACCTAATGGTCTTGGCGGTCCGACTTTCCGCCTGTTTACATGTCAAAAAATCTCTGTTTACATCTCTGTTTACATGTCAAAAAATAAAACAAGCAAACATCAAGTGTCATCATGTTTCATGGACTCTTGTCATGTACTCTATAAACATATTATATTGTATGTCTTTCTTTTTAACATACAGTATATAATGTTGAATGAGGAAGAAAAAAAAAACATTTGAGATGATTTTTTTGTTAGATGCAACTGCATGTCCATTATTAGTTTAATAGTGTGCAACATTCAAAATTTCAAAAGAATATGTAAAAGCTTTGTTCACAGTGCAGAAATGTAGTAGTAATAAATTAAAGGGCTCTGAAATAGTAAGATCGCCACGTTGATGAGGATGAGAACCCAACCTTGTATTTCATTATCTGTAACATCGACTGTCTGATTGCTCCAATGACGACTCTGTAATCATCCACCTCATCACAGAGGACGATGCAAGAGTACAGAGATCTGATACAGGGATTTCTGGACTGGTGCCTGTGGAACCAGATTAAACTAAAGGGGGAAAACTAAAGAAGTGGTTGTGGATTTCCTCAGGAGACAACATTCAACTCCAGCACCCATAAACATCCAGGAAATGGACCTGGGTGTTCAGTTGAATCACAAACTGGACTGGACTGACCGTGCTGCTGCCCTCTATAAGAGGTGTCAGAGCAGACTGAACGTGCTATGGAGGGGTGCAAGGTGCTCTCCTCATGACCTTCTATGACTCTCTGGTGGCATCAGCCATTTTTTTTTTTTTTTGGAGTGGTCTGCTGGGCCAGTGGCATCTTGACCAGCTCAGTCCTGGGATGCCCCCTTGAAACAGTAGAGCAGGGGTCTTCGACACCAGTCCTTGAGAGCTGCAACCCTGGAACCCGTCTTAGATGTTTCCCTGCTTCAGTGCACCCGGGTCATATGAATGGCTCATTAACAGACTCATCAGCTGATTATCGTCCATTCATTTGAATCAGGTGCGCTGAAGCAGGGAAACATCAGTCTTGAATTCAAGACTGCTGCAGCAGAGGTAGTGGGAGAGAGGGGGAATGTTAGACAAACTATCATCTCTGATGGACAATCTCTCCCACCCCCCGCAGGACACCATTACAGCACCAGGCAGCTCCTTCAGCAGTGGACTGAAACATCCACAGTGTTTAAAGGAGCGATATCGCAGGTCGTTCCTTCCTACTGCTGTTAGGCTCTACAACCAGCACTGTTCCCAGTAGACCCATGTTACCTGTTAAATCTCACACCTCACATTGAAAAGTGATATTCTGTTGCTGTGCAATATGTCCATGTGCAATCACTGTGTTACTATAAATTCACTGATACAAAATCCAGATACATGTTTATTGCATGTGTATATATTATGGTTGCTAGTTCTTATTTTTATTTATTTATTTATTCATTTTTACTTGGAAACTTAATTACCCTGCACACTAATACAAATGTGTGTATATGGACATCTTTCCTTCTACTTTTACTGTACTGTCCCTGCCGCTGAAACACTGAATAAAGGAATATCTTATCTTATCCTAAACCCAACCTTGTACATTTAACACCTAAACGTGACAAAACGAGTTACGGCAGAGCTGGAAAGTGAAAGAATTTTATAAAATGTTGGGTCTGATGGGGCTCAAACTTGGGCGTTTTGCGTGACGGTCCACAGATTAATGCCAGGGGACATCCTCTCTTCCCAACAAAACTGGAAGTCAACTAGTTTGCCAGTTATGCCATTAAATGAATTTGAACAATTGTGCACTTTATTCTTTGAGTATTTACCATAATTTCATGAACCAACAAGAACTGTTGCTTCATCCACATGACAATCAACAAACCTCCATGCGTAGCATCGGTATTTGAAGCGCTTTATCTTTGTACAGAGATTTATTAACTATTATATTATAAAACATAATCAATTCTATTTTTTGTGTCAGTGCGTTCTTCCTCCAAATTTATTAAATATAAGCATCATAGTTGTACAAGCAAGTACAACTGTCAGAATTTCATCCACAGAGTGGTTTGAGTCTCCCTTAGAGACAGAGTGAAGAGTTTAACCATCCAAGAGAGACTTGGAGTAGAGGAGCACTTAGCAGCTAACTGAGGTGGGTAGAGCTTCTGGTTAGGATGCATCCTTGATGCCTCCCTAGGAAGGTGTTTTGGACATGTCCAACTGGTGGGAGGTTCTTAGGAAGACATCCCAGGACATCCCTGGATTAATCATATCTATAAACTCCTCTAGAAAGACCTCAGTTAGCCCTCACATGGAGAAAAAAAAGATCATTCAGTCATACAAATACACAATCATTTTTCTTTTACTCTTCCGAAATCCTTTTTGTGGGATATTTGACCTCGTTGTATCTGAAACTATTATTTGCATGAAAGGTTTATTGAGTTTTTATGTGTGAGAAATTGTGTGTCTCAACAAGCTAGTCATGCCTCATTTAATCCCACCAATCAGCTGTATCCTTAAAAGGAGAATGAAATTACATCAAAAGGAAGAGCTCAGTTAAAGTCAGTGCCTCAAAATTAGGGCATTTATTAGGAGAGGCTCTGAATAAAGTTGGCTGTCAGCACGTCAGAGCGCCGGTGATTTGATCTCCACATTTTCCAGACAGTGTGCCAGTTTCTAAATGCCAGAATCTGAACCCCAATCTGAATTTTATCCATTTTAATTGTGGAGATTCCCTTGATGCCAAATGTAGAGGAGCATCTGATGCGTTTGAGCGGAGCTTTTAAACTGAGAACAGAAGGCACTCAGGCAGACAAAGCGAGGGGCACAGACGCAGACAAAACGGTTTGAGTGGAAGGACAGTGAGGCCAGAGTCTCCAGTGATACATGTGGGATCAGGCTGGTTGTTGTTTCCGAATGATGGAGCGTGGTTTTGCTCCAGGACTATCCAGATTTATTCCAGCTCTGGAAGGATTTCCCTTTGCTGACAGGTGGCTGTTTGGTGTCATGGCTGGAGCAAGGAATGTTTGTGGTGTGCATCCCGGTGGTTTTATTTACAGTCAGAGAGTGATCTGACTAAATTACATATTTCCTGCAGTTTTATATTTAAGTATATTAATGGTTCGTCATATGACAATGCTCTTGAATTTCTACTTACTTAAAGGAGCCGTTTGTAAGATTATGGCCAAAACTGGTACTGCAGTCACTTTCAAAATACTGTTGAGCGGCGTGTACCCTCCCCCTCCTCCCCGACCAGAGGTTGCCAGGTCGGCTGCAGAATGCAGCAGGAACGTAGGCTGTCATGGCAAGCGACGAGTCCTACACAGTAAGTTTATTTTCTGTTAATTATATTTAATGCTTTATGAAAGATCTTTTGCGAAGTAATAATGTACTGCAAAATTTAGTAATGGCGATTAGCCAAATAGAATCGTAAATGCTACCACATTTCAGTCGGAGCATACGTTTTCACTTATTTTCACTTAGTTACCCTGTTAAAAATGTCTTTATTAGGCTAGTGTTGCGATGTAAAGCTTTTTATGAACGCATTTGAAAAATCTATGCAAATTCTAATTTTGGACTATGCAGTAATTTATTGTTTGGTTGGAAACACTATAGGCTCATATCGATGGTAACTTGTTGTAACGTCGACAATACCACATGTAAAGTCGAGGGTAATTTTCCTAAAATACATCAGGCTATATGAAAAATTACATGACGTGTAGAATTTGAATCAAAAACACGTCCAAAAGTTCCATGTATGTTGACAAAATTATGCGCTTTTGGTATTGAGGATGTTGCCGTGGAATTACGCCTGATACTTCCAAACTAACACTAAATTATTGCACAGGCTAAAAGATAGAATATGCTTAGAACACACGTTTATGTCAAGGTAGCCTAGCACTTGTACCAGATGATCTTTGCTTGTACTGCTCTCACTTGTTTCAGCCTGATTTAGACCTCACTTTTGAGGTACCCTCTCTTGAGGCTGATGAGAGCTGGGCAGTAAAATTATGACTTGTAATATCATCATCTGTATCTATGTCAGCATCTTATGTAGTTTTAATCAAATGTAAATGCCAAATGCTATTTTGTGGTTTGTTTACTTAGGAACTCATTCAAAACATGAGTGAAATGGGGGCTACGAGCACTAGCAACCCGGATCTTCTCCCGGAACCCTGGATTGGTTTTTGATGCCCTGCCTCCATTGGATAGCACCACTCTCCCACCTGCAGCTGCTCTTCCATGGTGTACCTACCTGTGGGAGCTGCAGGGAGATGGCCACAGATACAGAAAGGAAATGCTGTGGCCAGGGGCCTGAGCACTGCATAAGCAAATTGCCTCATTTCGAGCTTTACTGCTTGGAAGATGGCTATTTGCGTCTACACAGAGACTACGGGAATGATGTGTTGGTGGTAGCAGAAGTTACAGAGCCAGGTGATGATAATAGGCAGTTTAGATATGCTGCTTATCGCCAGTACACCTTTTGGCAGCATGGATCACTGGGCCAGGGTAACCGTCCTGTTATCCCCAGCTGCTGCATTTGGAGAATAAGGGACAAATACCCTGACCCTCAAGGCCAGTACACTGGCTTTCTACCCACAATTTGAACAAACTTTACTGACTCCAGTTTACTTGAAGTTACTTGTATATACTTTGTTTTTACAAATTGTTTTGTTTTGTTCCAAGTTTGTAAAGAGCCTTCTTCCTTGTTCAATAAAAAAAGTTTATTTATAATAACAATGCTTTCCTTTTTACGATATAGAGGAACAGTAAAAAATAAATAAATAAATAAAACGAGGGATAAACAGTATAAATAGTATAAATAACTATTTAACAATTAGCTGCTCTGTACTGTGAAAACTTTATGAAATGGTTTAAAAAGCAGCTTGTGGCAGAAAATGGAAAATGACAAGGGCTGAGAGGCTCTGGAAATGGGTTTCACTGGTCTTCACTCTGGAATGCTGACACTGAGGAGAGCAAAATAAAAACAGAAATTAGATTATTTTAAAATTAAATGTAATATGCATTACATCTAACTTGGTGTGTGGTATGTAGCCGCAGATGCAAAAGAAATAAACTGGTATTCTACCAACCAAGACCTCTCCTGACTTGGGTGCGCAGGAGTTAAGTTGAAGAGGAGGTAAGGCGACTGATGGAGGCTCTACATCCGGGATGTCATGAACAGTCTCACTGGCATCTATCACCGGCAAATTGTCAAGGCAGGGAGGTGCCTGCAATGCTCCACCCAACCTAAAGACATATTTGTCAATTGCAGATAGAAAGACAATCGGATGAATAGGCAAGGCAAGGCAAGTTTATTTGTATAGCACATTTCGTGTACAAGACAATTCAAGGTGCTGTACATAAGCATTACAAAGCATTACATTAAAACAGGAGGAGGAAATAAAAAGATAAAATAATAATAAAAATGCAAAAAGTTAATCAACAGTTATTTTTGATTTAGGAACTAAAAATGCAGATAAAATGCATGAAATAAAAGTTAATTATTATGATAAAATGTGGCAAATAAAAAAGTTTTTAACCTTGATTTAAAACTGCTGAGAGTGTCAGCAGACCTGCAGGTTTCTGGGAGTTTGTTCCACATTTGAGGAGCATAAAAACAAAAAACGCTGCCTCTCCGTGTTTATTTCTGACTCTGGGAACAGAAAGTAGACTTGAACCTGATGACCTGAGGGATCTGGTGGGTTCAGAACCAACCAGGAGATCCTGAATGTATTTTTGGCCCTAAACCATTCAGTGCTTTGTAAACTAACAGCAGGATTTTGAAGTCAATTCTTTGACAAACAGGAAGCCAGTGTAAAGATCTGAGGACTGGAGTTATATGATCCAGTTTCCTGGTGTTAGTGAGGACTGGAGCAGCAGGTTCTGGACTAACTGCAGCTGTCTGATGGTCTTTTTAGGGAGACCTGTCAGGACAGCGTTACAGCAGTCTAGTCTACTGAAGATAAATGCATGGACAAATTTTTCTAAATCCTGCAGAGACATCAGTCCTTTAATCCTGGATATGTTCTTTAAGTGATAATAAGCTGACTTCACAACTGTCTTGATGTGACTACTAAAGTTTAGGTCTGAGTCCATAACAACACCCAGATTTCTGGCTTTGTTTTTGGTTTCTAACTTCACTCTTTGAAGCTGAGTGCTGACTTTTAATCTTTCTTCCTTGGCTCCAAAAACTATTATTTCAGTTTTGTCTTCATTTAACTGAAGGAAGTTCTGACACATCCAATCTCTAATTTGATCAATGCATCTGATCAGTGTTTGGATTGGACTGTAGTCTCCTGGTGAGATGGTTATGTAGATTTGTGTGTCATCAGCATAATTGTGGTAACATATTTTGTTGTTTTTCATAATTTGAGCGAGTTGGAGCATGTAGATGTTGAACAGCAGTGGCCCCAAGATGGAGCCTAATAAACAAATAATAATAAAACCTAATAAAACAAAAACAGCAAATGCAGAGAGGTGGTTATCGTTGAGGTCAGCATTCATGGCTGTACTACGGAGACCAGGAATTCTATAAAGCACTCATCTTTTGTGTTTACGTATTTCATTGAATGAATGTCTGAGGATGTAATGTGAATAATTTGTGTGGCACTTTCTATGAGAATCCATTGTTAACATACCGAATACAAATACGAGGGACATAGTCTTCATCTTCACTGTCATCTGCTTCAATCTCCTCATCCCTGCTAACACCTTCACTGTCACCCCAATCAATTCTGTCAAATTTGATAGAAAATTATAATGGTTAATACACAGCAGAACATCTTGTTACACACTATACAGTCAAACCCAGTTGAACTTACACACTGTTCATTAGGTCATTTATCTCCTGTTCATTCATGAGCGGGGTTTCAGCATCCTGGATGCTCATGTTCTGTAGAATAAAAGAAAACAGTCAATCACAATGCGGTCACAATGTACATGTTCAACATAATTTCTTATATTTAGACAAATTCGAAAGCTTGAGAGTATTTATATACCTCTCCTCTAGAACTTCTGAGGGCATCCATGGTGCACTCCTCATCTTCCAATGCTTCCTCTGTAGGTGGCAGGTCTTCTCTATAAATAGTTTAGTTGTTTTAGACAAAAAATGCTTCCAAATATGAAATGAAAATGAAAACAACGTGGCACTGATCACTGACCGATTTGAAAGCGTTTCAGACGATGGATGTCCAATACTGGAAAGTGATGGTGCAGTCAGGTGGTGCTTCTTCCACTGTCTTTTACTTGGGGTTGAAGTGCTTGGGCCATAATAGCTGAAGAGACAAGCGTTTTTGTCATAATTATGAAACACTCTACACATTTACCATAATATGCAACAACCAACATTTACCACAGACTAGTGTCTAACCAAAGATAATGCGGGGAAAATTACGTCTGCATTCGTCATCAATGGCTAACGTTTTTTACCAGTTCCATCAGAAAAGACTGACACTAATAACTAACGTTAGCAATGGTCATATGGGTCAATTTGCAGCACGTGTAATACACAATATATGCGAAGAACGAATAAGAAATGGTTTTACCGTGGTAACGTTAGGCTACTGTCTCAATGAGGTTTCACATTACCATGGCCATGCTAATGTTTTCCACGGCATGATGACCGACGGGCTCCGCTTATTAGCCTAACGTTACATTGCTAGTGTTAGCAATATCAGTCACCGTTTTTATATTCTAAATAATAATTATTTACCTTTTCAATTCAATGACCCGCCTGCTCCATAACGTTATGCGCTAGCGTTACTATGCACGAACATGCATAACTTTGTTTAACTAGTGAATACTCCGACGTAGTGAATACTGAAATTTCTTTGTTACCTTGTTCTGTTACCTTGCCCAAGTAAATTAGCGTTAGCCAAACATTTAGCTATGAATCTTACCTGTCCAGGAGAAAATCAGCAACGTTGGCATCTGTCTTCAAATTCTTCTCCGCTTTCAGCCGTCTCCATCTATCAAAAGCATCTCCTATACAAATCCTTGTTTTATTTCGGACCTTGTCACGACGTAACTCGGATTCATAACGAGGTCTTTTTTGTTTTGGTAAACTAGCCATTTTCACATCCAACACGTTCGTAGCGGCTGCTGCGATAATTAGAGCCGAACTGGCAACCCGGATGTAGAAACACTACTGACTTCCTGATTGGGAGATAGGTGGAGGGTGGCGCTTCAGGCCAAAACACACGAAATGACAACAAAACAAGACTTGCAGCCCTCAAGTCCTCTTTTTAAAAGGGAATATCCTGGCTTGAGTGCTGTTGTCAGTGACAAAAGTATTTGAAATGAACATGATTTTTAAATGTCTTTTGACATATCAGGGTCATTTTATGATTCGTTTTATTAATCTTCTTACATACAGCTCCTTTAAATCTTGTTTATTTGAAAACTTTTTTCCACCTGGTAAATCTAATATTCATGAGTGTCAGAAAATAAATTTGTCATGATTGTGATGTCACTGATTCCTAACTTGAGACATGACGTTTTATGCGGAAATCCCTTGAAAACAAGTGTCTCAAGGGTAATAGTCACAATTTTAGGGTCACATGGTGACCTTTTTGCATCTCTCTGTGGTCTTTTTTCTGCCTCATTTATTAATGTTTTGCAGGATCACTTGATCAAATGATCAGTGAAGGCCCCTTAGGTAATTGCCTGGTGAGCATGCTCAGAAACCCATCCATGGCGTTTGGATGAACAATCCCAACACCCAAGAGAGCTGTCATCCCAGCTCCATTCATCCAAACTGGCTTGCATATCTAACACGCTCCATCTGGATTTAAGAACTTGCTGCTCCCCGATCCGCATGGAGCAAAGTCCTCAGTAAACATTTGCTTCATTCTTCTCCTAGTTTTGAAACTTCTCTGACTCTCTGCATGCTGCAGAATTCAAATTGGGTCAAAATAGGGTTGGAGCTATGAAATTCAAGTGTAAGAGGATGTTGAAAAGGATATGCAGTGAAGTGAAGAAGTGAAGAAATGCAATACTTTTCTCAATTTGCACTGAGGAAACATTAAAAGGCGCGTGGAAGTATTCCAAAATAAAGTCAAAATCAAAAATCCAATATGGTCACTGACACTCAATAAACAGATTAAATAAAATGATGTAAAATATAATTAGAAATGTATTTAGTTTACAGGATACACTGGAGATAAAACACTTATTTAGGACCATGTCATTGGTAAAAACAACCTGGATAGAGATCCCTAGACGTCCTTTGCCCCTCTCGGAGAGACAGCGAGGCATTTCTAAACCATCCGAGGGAAATAATCTCTGCAGAAAGTTCTAATCTGCTCTGAGGCTCTACTCTCTCTCCGCCACAACAGATGGGCACAACGTCTGCATCGCTGCTCCTCCTGTCAGTCTCCGGCTCCGTTTCCATCCTCACTTACACTTGGCCTCCCGTCGGTAGCTCTGCAAAAGAACAGAAACACAATATTCACACTGACATGACACAGTACTCTGATAACAAATTATGAAGAGAATAATAGATGGATAACATACTTCAAAAAAGATAGGTTACAGTGCAAAATGCAGACACACTACCCTCTTGCCACCTGCCTGCTGAGGTTACAACAGATCACTAATGAAATCAGAAAAGTATCACAACTTCACAATAAGTTTAGGTGCAATTAGAGGCTGCAAATACGGTCCAGATCCCAAAAAATTGGGATGCTGTGTAAAATATGAATAAAAACAGAATGCAATAATTTGCAGATCTCATAAATCTGTATTTTATTTCCAGCAGAACATAAAGAACATATCAGAGGTTGAAACTGAGACATTTTTACCGTTTCTTGGAAAATATTTGCTCATATTGACTTTGATGGCAGCAACACAACTCAGAAAAGTTGGAACGGGGCGATGTTTACCGCTGTGTAGCTCCCGCTCCTCTTTTAACAACTGTCTGTCGTGTCATGGCGTAGCTCTGCAGTGATGCTATGCATCTGAAATAACAAACCAGTTCTTAAATGGTTCCAAAGGAGCACCTGCTCTGAACTAGCATCACTTTTGAGTTTGTCGAAAAAAGGTATGTATGTCATTCAGTCAGTG
The DNA here is from genome assembly GCA_018398805.1 of Hirundichthys speculiger. Lineage (NCBI taxonomy): Eukaryota > Metazoa > Chordata > Actinopteri > Beloniformes > Exocoetidae > Hirundichthys > Hirundichthys speculiger. The sequence continues at coordinate 33,506 of JAGFBZ010001034.1, forward strand.
GAACTCAGTGCCCTAACATCTGATCATGAGCTCACACTGCGTAGTCTTACCCAACTGGAAATGAAATACCATAATGATTGTCTTTTGACCCACACTATCTTTATGCGCATTAAAACAAGTTGAAAAATAACCATGCTAAGACAGTACATTTAAAAACAAAGCTATTTCTATGTGCATAGAAGTGAATAACCTCAGGAATAAACACAGAGGCTCTTCCATTTGAATGAAACAACTGCTTTATTCATTATCAAACTTAAACACAACCACCCTCCTACTCAACAGAGAAAACCAGAGTACTGCAAAAATGGTATCCACCGGGTGGCAGCATCGGTCGAAATGGGTCGTTACCACTGCATTTGAGGCCTTTGGTCAGACCACCCGCTACACGCAATCACAAGATACCAAGTTTGCGGAAAGGGCAAAAGACACGCCCATTGCCACCTACAAAGTGAGTAAGGGAGTAATAGGTAGCGGCTTTAGCGAGCGGAAGATTGCATTAGCAGTTAGTGGAGGTTCCTCAACCCGCAATTTACAGGTAGCGGCTTGTGGGTAGCGGCTAGCGGGAAGTGTACGATCAGGGCCCACATGCCAACGGTAGTCAGGTTGCCCCTATTGCGTCTCTTTGGACAACCACTGCTTTCGTCCTTAACTATCAAAATAAAAGCAGTGGAACCTCCACACTACGTAGAACTGCCTCAATAGAAACTGAACTTTAACATTCAACTTGTAAACACATGTCTGTGCTACAAGACTCTCAAACATTTAGTATATTTGGCCTTTTCTAAAAGCATCATCCCCAAGACTATTGTGCACGTGCAATAAATGTTGTATATCTGGCAACAGTGCAGCAGCGATTGCAGCAACCCTCTACAGAAGATGTGTCCAACACCTTCAGGGCATCAAGGCAAGACGAACTGCTTACCACTAGATATACAAGATGGGTGTTTGTCTTGTTTTCACAGCTTTGACACAGTCCTCCTAGGAATATGGATGGCTATTCTGCTCTAACAGCAGTGGTGAGCTTTGCTTTGCATAGCCGTCTTGTCACTCATTGCTTTTGCATGTTCGTCAGAAGTGCAAGCAGTGAGATCGATATCACTGGCTTGCGAGAGAGATCTGCTTGGGGCCCGACACAGGAATAAGTGAGAGTCACTGGCAGGTGTTAGTGTAGATGAGGAGACAGAGAAATTTCTATTACTTTTCTTATCCACTACCACAGCACCACAGACATGCTTCTTCAGTTACCATCTTCAGCAGTCCTCAAAACAACCCCTACTATCTAAAGTTTTTTATAACGAGTATTGCACCAACTGCAAATGGTTGACATACTATGAAAAAAAAAAAGAAAACACTACCACTTTACTGCTCTGAGTGTTTGACATTTGCACCTATTTCCTAGGGTGGCCCAGGGTGGCTGTAGCTCAGTTGGTAGAGCGGGTTGTCCAGTCACTGGAAGGTTGGTGGTTCGATCCTGGCTCCAACTGTCCACATGCCAAAGTGTCCTTGGGCAAGACACTGAACCCTAACTTGCCTCCAGTGGTCCTGGCAGCAGCCGCCCACTGGTGTGTGAATGTGTGTGTGAATGGGTGAATGAGAGGCCATTGTAAAGTGCTTTGGGGGCACCATGATGGTGTCTGGAAAGTGCTATATCAGTGCAGTCCATTTATTTCAAGTCCTTTCATAAAAGAAGGTATAGAAACATATTCACCAGCAGATAAGAGAGCATGAAAAAAGTAAGAAAAGACCCCGATGCTTACTTTTATGTTGGCTGAAAAAAGCTGATGGAAAAAGCCTTGTGTTGGCGAATGACTTTTAAATCATGAGCAGGTGAAGAAGAAGCATCAAGTGATGAAGCGCATCATAGGTGTGATAAAAGTCATCAGCCAATGTGGACTTGGTTACAAAGGGCTGCTTATATACTATACTGGAAAATACTGGTTAAAGGTCATGGCAGCTTCTTCGAGCTACAGTGTGATCTGTGTCTTCAGCAGCACATTAGTAGTCGTATTGAGGAAAGTAAGAAGCATCATGTCACTGGTTCAAAAGGTAAAGCTTCTGCTTCATTCATGTAACATGAGCATGACGGATTTGTGTGTTCACTGTAAGCAGAGTGAAATTTACGTGTGTTTTTGCATTTATCAAAATGAAAGTCCCGACAGCCCAGGAAACAGAAGAACTCTGGTCTGTTTTTTTTTCTGATCTCAGGTCTCACCAACAGAGTTTCAAAAGTGGAGCCCTTGCCAGCGCCGCCTTCTAGGCTGGATTCATGAGACCATGAGCTTACCCGAAGGTTTCCAGATCAGGTCTGCACCTCTACACGTCCTTAGATGGTGTTCCCTGAGTGGGTTTGTGCTAATTAATGAGCTCCCTGGAGTGTTTTCAGTTTAAATTGAAACCACCCAAGACAACCTTGGCGACAGTGGAACAAGTGTGGGCAGCTTCACCAAAGGTGGAGCGAATATGCAGGTACAGTCTGAGCAGCCTCCTACACAGACTATGTGTATATGTTATGAACATATACTCAATGCAGTGCAGGCAGAAACAGCAGGCAGTGTTGTTGAAAGCTTTTCTCTCTTTTCTTTGCTTTATTGTGGCAGAGTCAGAGAGTCATGAGGGAGTCATAAGCACCTGAAAAGGTGGGAACGAGACCAGTGAGGACAGACACCACAGGAGACTAATTCCAGCAGGGGAAACAAGGTAGTGGGCTACAGATCAGGCTCTTAGGTCTTTGGATGTTTTGGTGATCCAAGGATGCATTGTATATTGACCTGCTGCTGATCGTTGTCTCAACTGAGAGAGATACAAGTATGACACCAGGAGTGAGAATAAAAGCAAAGAGCTACACTGAAACCCTTCTAAACTGGAGATTTCAGATGATCCTAAATGCTCAAACCTTCCTATGAATTTTTCAACGTACATCCTCCCTCTCCCAATGCCTACAGACACAAGGAAAGGATATTTTGTCAGTGCAGAATCTTGTTGAGGGGACAGAGAAAAGGTTAAAAAAAAGTGTCAGAGACTTTGAGACTTTGAAAGGAGCAGCAGCTGAGTTTGTGGGTTTGGCAAATGAAAAGCTGCAAGAAGTGGAAAGTTGTGATTTTGTAGCGCAAACAGCACTTCCATAGAAACGTGTCTGAAAAACATGAAAAGGATGCCGGCAGAGCTCTCAGAAGATGAGGTAGCCTTACCTGATGCTGCCTTTGAGGTGAATGTTCCTGCTCTCACTCTGGACACTGGGTCAAGCAGCGTAGACATGAAGTTTTCAGACAACGCAAAACTTGCCTTGACATGCAAGATCAAGTCTTGATCTTAATGTCTTGATCTTAAAAACTTTCCCACATTACAAACTGAACCGTCTAGTCTAGCATCACACTGGGAGAAGCTGCAGAAGTCCCCTCTGGAAGGTTATACCATCAGGACCGACAGTGAGACGGCAGTGAAAGGTCAGGAGGCTGCTGGTGAAATGTCTTCTTTGGAAGCAGAGATTGAACTTCAGAGCAACACCTGTTCCTTCTCCAAAAACTGTCATTTGTGTTCATTTAATACTCTCACATTATAACCTCCTTGCAGATGCTTACCGTGCAATCGAATTCACATTTTTCTTGACACCTTCGATCACTCAGGTTGCAGTAAGAGAAGCTTCTTAGCCTGAGAGCTTGTTGAAAATAAGCTATGAAGCTCACTGACTCAGGGACACTTAGAGGCATTAATGTTGATGTGCATCTTCATGCTTATTGACAGTGACACGATTATAAATAAAGGACTATACGAAAGTCTAAATGTTATGTATGAGATAAAACGTAAAGTTTAAGAATAAGTGTAAAGTGCAGTCTGTTTCCCTGTACGAAAGAGCCAGATAGATATTATTTCAAATGTTTTAGGTTTCAAGAAGAAGAAGAAGGTTTCAGTAAAATAGGCTATTATTTTGCTACTCTTTCAAACTATACTTGAAGTGGAATATCTATTTTATTATTGTGAGAAATAAAATATTATGAGACATAATTTATTTATCCAATTTCTTGGACACTCCTTGACTAATAATCGGCTCCAGTCCGGTCCAGGTTAGTCATCCCTGACAGAAGTAGCGTCTGCAGCTGCAGGAGCGTGCACCGACTCAGAAGAGAACCGTGTGCAATAATGAATGACATTCATTCTCTTAATACCTTCCCTAACATAACAATGAGACAAAAAAGGGATCCTTCTGAATGAGTTGGGCAGTCTTGAAAGCGCTGAACTAAAATGTTTTTTTTTCTTCAAAGGCTTCTGTTGGCATGGCTTCCCTTGAAATGGTCATTTTTAGAAACAGTTTTAACTTTTTGTGGTTTTAAATTGACCAGTGAGCCTGTTCTGTGGACAGTTGTTTCTCTTTCACTGTTCACCCTGGAGGAGAGCGGTCAGACAGCGACGCCCTGTGGCAGATTTGTGCTATTACAACTATTTTATTAATTTATTATATTTCCCCCCCTTCGGTTTAAGACAAAATCGAGACTTTAAAGGTGGATTTCGCCCCACAGG
>JAGFBZ010001035.1:0-64504 GCA_018398805.1 Hirundichthys speculiger
TTAAATCTAAATCTAAATGTAAATGTTAAATCTAAATCTAAATAAATGTTAAATCTAAATCTAAATCTAAATAAATCTAAATCTAAATCTAAATGTAAATCTAAATCTAAATGTTAAATCTAAATAAATGTTAAATCTAAATCTAAATGTTAAATGTTAAAGTTAAATCTAAATGTTAAATCTAAATCTAAAATGTTAAATCTAAATCTAAATGTTAAATCTAAATCTAAATAAATGTAAATCTAAATCTAAATCTAAATCTAAATCTAAATGTTAAATCTAAAATAAATCTAAATCTAAATCTAAATCTAAAAATCTAAATATAAATCTAAATCTAAATGTTAAATCTAAATCTAAATCTAAATGTGTGTCGCCGAGTGTAAAGCTAAATATTTAGATTTAACATTTCATTTTCGTTCGCATATAACCAAATTTTTAAATTATTTTGTCCCAAATGTGTGTAAAATGAGCTAAATGTGAAGAAAATTAGCTAAATATTGAAAATATATCAGTTTGAAAACTGTAATCAAGTTTTTACATTCAGCACCCCATACTGCTCCTACTTCTTCGTGAGACTGCTGTGATTTAACAAAAAAAATTAAAAACTACAGCTAGACATTTGTGTTAACAGTGGCTGGATTTACTCTGAGAACTGCAGCTAATGGGAGATTACCCGTCATTTATTGTTGGACATTAAGCTGTAGCTTCACGTCGGTGGCGCAGCCGTTGCACCGTGCGTTAGCTTGTTAGCCCTGAAGATGAATGGCTTCGCTATACAACGTGTGTGGGAGGAAATAAGGAACAAGGCGTCTCAAATCCTTAAAGTTCTCCCTTTATGTGCTTCCAAATGTAAATCAGTTCAAACGCTGATCTTTACAGAAACTCTATAGCGCACGTTACTTTGTAGAACGCTCACCGTCCGCCACCAAGTAATGAATATTTTCCCCTCTGCGCAGCGCCTGATGTTTCTTTGAAACTCGCCACGTGGATGGGCTTACATGTTCCCGCCGCCCGTTCAGAAGCAAACAGGTATGCGAAGCACATCGTGTCTTTTGAAGTCCAACTGTCGCAGCAGCCGCTGGTCCTCCGTGTGCTCGGCATGACAACTGAAGCCTGCAGTGATTCAAGATTCATGTATGCGATGGTCTTACCGGATTTAGCTCTGCGGGTCAGCAAAAACCTGAAAACATTGTCTGGGACCCCCCCCCCCCCTTTTTCTTCTTTTCTTCTGCTTCACTGAGGCTTTTTTCAGTTTTCTCTGGTCTGACTTTTTTTGATAAATTTGTTAGCTTAGTAGCGTTTTTTCCACTTGGTCCTTTTTCTCCACAGAAAAAAAAAAAACACCAAAACGTTCCAAAGGGTATCAATTCAAACCAGTCGAGAGCACCGTCGCTGCTTATTTGTCAAATATCTCCGCCTATATCACCACACTAATGATTCTTTATTAGGCTCTTGCCGATTGTGCTAGCATAATTATTGGCATAATCTGAGGAATTGAGCATAATTTTTGCCCTTTTTCCAAAAGCAGCACTGCTAGCATAATCCATATATTTTCTTGTCTTAATAGCAAAATTTTAGAATAATTCAAGATAAGATCTCAGCTACTAAAAACGATAGATTACTATTAACAGTCGGTTCCACTCCTATTTTGCGATTGCTTTTTAGTTGTGTTGAGATGCCGCGGGAATTCGATGAAACGGATCCAGAAGTCTGTGTCTCGGTCCCAGACTCCTTAGTCTTTCTCCCAGTGCTCGTTTCAAAATGGCGGCCGCCACGCCAAACGAGTCGAGTGCAGTGAACTTACATCCAGATAGTTTACAAGGAAGCGAGATTCTCGCTTTAACTTTTAAATTTGTTATCCAGGGCTTTGTAAGAAACTGCATGGTTTAGTTGTCACTGTATTTGTTTTTATTTGTTTTGAAACCGTTGTTTACTCAAAATTTGCGTACTTTACCATGGTAACTGGAGGCCATTTGAGTGCAAAACATTGCGCAAACTGTGTCACGCTCTGCTACACGTGATGGTTAGCAAGCTATCCGCGGATAGTTATCCACCACACTATCCAGGCTTTGTGCAACCTATTTTTGTTAGCTGGATAACTATCCGCTGGATAGCAGATTTATCCGCCGTATAGGCCTAACCACCGGATAAAGTTACCCAGGTTTTGAACAACCGGGCCCAGAACGTCAGGCCAGGGTTAATAAAATACATTTTCAAACTTGTCTTGTGAGTTTTGATGTTTGTGCACAGAATAATTTTTTTAAAAAGTAGCATAATTTTGAAAAGCGAGCATAATTTGGGCAAACAACGAGGATTGCCACTAGCATAATATGCCACTTTTACTAGCACAATCGGCAAATGCCTATTCTTTATGTCACGTGCACTGATCACTTTCACCGAATACTTCAGTTTGAAAATAAAAGTGCAGATGGAGATCTGAATGCACTCACTTTAAAAAAAAATTTAAAAAGTGTTTGATAGCAGCGCTAAAAAACTGGGGTGGGTTTTAAACTGATAACGATGGTTGAAATCATAACCACTTAGAAATTCATGTATCTGCAAACTTGAATGGCTGTTTCATTTGCAGACGCTCCAACTCTCCATCGAGTCTGAGCTGAAAACACATATCTGGCTGAGACATCTGGCTTCAGTGTTCCAGATCTTTTTTTTTTTTTTTTTTTTTTTTGGAAGAAATAGGCATCATATGCTACAGATGAAGGTCAAAAAGGACCATTCAGGCTGTTATTAGCAGCAAACCTCAGTTTTCTGTTGGCATCTCTTGTATCAGTGCCTTTGTCAAGAGGTAACTCACACTTTTTCTGTGAGGGCAACATAAATGTAGAAAAGTACACTGAACTTTTAGGGCAACATCAACGGCCTTCAGGATGACTTTTATCTTCTGTCCAGGGACGTGCATTCGTTTTTCAGTCAACATGGCTGAGGTCCTACATCATCATACCTGCAGGGCACGTTTTTTTGTAGAGCACATTTCGTGTACAAGACGATTCAAGGTGCTTTTACACAAAACTTTTGAAGCATTACAGAGCATGTCTTGGAAAATTATCTGAAGAAGAATCCAAGTAGAATGACAAATATAACAACTGCATTCACAATGTTTTTATTAAGTCAAGTCAGAAGAGAATATCATGTGCTTGGAGAGAGAACTCAAAGATTTCTCTCTGTCAAAGGCAGAGAGACGGACTCTCTTAAGCAGCAGCACCAGAAGTCCATATATGGTCATGTTGTGTTACTGATGGTCAGGGATTTAACAAAGAGTGTCTTATTCTGTTTTGTTAGTTTCATATCTATTGACCTTGCAGCTGTCTGTGAGAACAGGATGATATTCAGTTTAGAGTAGCACACGAACAGAGCTGATGTGCAGGTGAGTATTAAAGGTTATATGAGTTCATAAGCAGGTTATATGGGGTTAGCTGCATTTATGATATAAGAACCTAAATTCAGTTTACAGTTATTAAATAAAACCCTTTTCTTTAAAGCAACAACCCGAGATGTCCCGTCCGGGACTCGTCCTATGTCGCCGGCTGTTATTACTATTTTTTTTTTTTATTTTATTTATTTACTTTACAATGCTCCGCTATCAGTAAATCCCAAAACCAGCGGCTACGAAGCTTTGAATTATCCGTCTACCCCAGTCGTCACCAGGACGGTTTTACTGCTGTTTCATCTCTTTTTTTTTGTCATTTTTATACATCTTTTATATATATATATATATTTTTTTGTTTTACTTTTTATTTTACGCCTTACTTGTCAATCAGGCGACACAACCAGGATATTAACCGGAAGCGCCTGCCCCCCCGGCCAGTAAGTCCAAAAGACATGCATGTTAGGTTAAGTGATAATTCCTCTCACTTAGAATTTCTTTCACTGACAATTAACATCCTGCCCAGGGACTACAGTTGAAAATTAGCTAATTAGCTATAAACTGGCACATTTACAGAAATGTTCATCAATGTGCATTGTCCCTGAACAAATAAACTTGAAATAAATAAAATTGAAATAAACCTGATTTATACTCGGACATCAGGTGACGCAGAGATGCCCCCCCCCCACCCTACACAGGACACTGTGGGGTGGGGTTCCTCCCCCCCTAAAATTGTAGGTCGACGCAGACAGTGTCGCAGAGAGGAGAGAAAGGAGGCCTCTGATTGGTCAATTCTACATCCACATAGAAAAGAGCGCGTCATTGAAGAAATGAGGAAGTACCCACATCTGTACGATTCTGGTTCTCCACACTACAAAGACAGCACATATTCTAGTAATTCATGGAGGGAGATTTCGATGAATGTGGGTCTGGATACGGCCGAGACGGTGAGGAAGTGGAAAAACGCAAGAGATAAGTTTAGTAAGTTTAGCTAGTTCGTGATTGTCCCTCTTGCGTTGTGTCGTGGAATAACATAGCGGAGAGTATTGAGTATAAATCAAAAGTGACGGCGGCATCTCTGCGACAAGCTGACGGCGACACATTGCTACGAGAGTAAACACGGATCTTAATACCGCGGCTACTAATCCAACGGTAGAATCGCACCAACGCGTCAGGCAAACGCGATGTGCCAACTTCCAAACGGAACAACAGAAAACAGCCCAGACGAATGTTACATACGAACACAAGCACAATACACATGATTACACAAAAGCACCGTAAAAAATACATTAAAATAGGAGGAAAACATTTGAAGCACTACAGTGGATTAAAAAAACCCTTTAAAACAAACAACCTGGAAGGTCCCGTCCGGGGCTCATCCCATGTCGCCGGCCGTTATGACTATTTTTTAGTTTTTATATTTATTTATTTTCTTTTGTTTACTTTATAATGCTCCGCGATCAGTAAATCCCAAAACCAGCTGCTACGAAGCTTTGAATTATCCGTCTACCCCAGTCGTCACCAGGACGGTTTTACTGCAGTAGGTGGAGGAACAACATCTGCAACAGCAGCGAGGCTGTACACATCCAGGTATGTTTGCAGGAAGAATTAAATAGTGAGAGCCTTTTATTGTTTGAGATGCTCAGTGCCTCAGACCTTTTAAATCACTAGAATCAGTTCATTGGAAAGATTTGTTCAGTACTTGATCGAGGCTCTGGACTCGCTGGACCGAAACCCAGCTGAACAGTTCAGAAGTCACCTTATGATTCCTGGAGAGCTGTTGACGAAACACAACAGACGCCGGTTATCAAAGATTCTCACATTGTCAAAGTTTCTTTGCTGAATGTTGGAGATGAATTGCTGTTTTTAAATGATTTTTAAATCGTTTTCAGCTTGTTCACTGAAAGGATTCTGCGAGCTACACACTACGACATCCCAGCTCCTTGAAGAAACAGGTGAGCGAAGTTTCCACCACGACGTAACTTTACGGGCAGGTCAGCTTCAGTCCTCAGGCCACGCAGATAAACTTTGGCCCGTTTTTGTTTACAGCGTTGGTCAGATCCTTGAGGTTTTGGGGCATCTGCTTATGTGCAGCCCTCTCAAAGCTGCGTGATCCAACATCAACAGAGGTTTAGCTGTCAGACAGACAGTGGACCCTGGAATACCATAAACCCCAGAACCGTCACCCCTCCACTGCCGTGCGTAACAGTGGAGATGAAGCATTTATGCTCAAATGCTGAGTTTAAGGTCCAACATCTTCACTTTCATCTCATATGTCCAGATGTCCTTCGGGACAGAAGAGGGTTTCTCCTGGAAACTGTAAAAACTGTATCTCCATCTGGTGCCTAAATGAAAATCTAGAAGAAAGATCAATCAAGAATTTAATATAATCATGTATACAAAGAATAATGCCATGCAGAATATTTTAATCGGCCGATGGTACACTTGTTCACAACAGCACCGAGGATTGCCATCAAAATGCACACACAAGTCAAATTGTGTCCATCTTTTAAGTCCAGAGGAGGCTTTACGGACCTTTGTCATGATTCCAGTCACACAGTTGGTAAATCACATGATTGTTCAAGCAGTTTCAAACTGTTGGGGGTCGAGTGTTCTATTAAGATGAATAAACAAAGGTGGTGTGTTTGCTCCAGAAAGGGGGTTAGTTGACTATGCTCATAGTCCTTGAAGACAACAGGTAGGAGGTAGCAACTTGAGCAATCACCCTCATACAGCAACCCCCAGGCAATAAAGTTTAGCACAGTTAAAGTTCTAAGAATTCTAAATCCTAACAAAACCCTCCCAAATAAACCGTACTTCCTCAGTGTTCCTGTAATTACGGACATGCACTTTCACATTTAATGTTCAGTGTTCGGTGAGTATTAAAAGAGATGCTGTCTTGTATTTCCCATGTGAGCAGTAAGCTGGCCCTTGGTACTGTCCACGTGATTTTTTTTCTTTTTTCTTTGTTTGTCTTCATTTTTAAGTTAATAAAGGCCTAGTAGAAATAGTTATGTTAGTCAACTATAGTATAATCAGATATTATTTTATTAGGTTTTCACGCAAATAAACGAGACCACAAAAAGGGAACTAACTTTTGCACATGACTGTATACAGGGACAATAAAATCATTATCGCTCCTTTAGTTATCCTCACAATGCTTTTTCTCACGCTTCTGTGTGATAACACTACAAAACTGGGTCACATGCACAATGAATCACACGTGCTCATTTACAAAAGATTATCCATAACCCTTTTCCAACCTTTAATCTATCTTTCAAGCTCCTCGATCAATACGCATGCCTGTTAAATAAATCACAATAGGTTTAAAGAGAGCAAAGGACCATAAACTAAGCAGCACAAGGTGGTGGAGGATAAGAAAAATAACAAATGTATGGTACTTTGTCAAACCTGGCTAAAGACACTAGATAAAGCAAAGATCATTTACCACTCAGGCTGCAGAACAGGACATGACCAGCGTTATCAGACAACTGTTTAAATTCATCTGGTGTAAAGGGAACTCGCCTTCAGCTTCTGTTGTCAAACTACAGATTTATGACATTACGAGTTGCTCAAACGTTGCCTTGCCTCTCGTCAATATCTGGTTAGGAAGCAGAGACCACAGTCCATTTGTGGCCAACACATAAACAGATCAATGAGCGTGTTTAAAACAGGTATCTACGCCTCAAGAGTCAACAACCGGTCGACAGTCTGAAACAATCATCTGAATCGGAGGAGCAGAAAACTGAAAAACTCCCCCGAAGAGCTTTCAAGAAAGCTATTGCGTTTATTCACGGACCACGAGGTCTGATCTGCGTTAGCACACTTGAGTAAAGATTAAAGGACAAGCCATCATTGAGACCTGAGGGGTGTACTACGAAGCGAGATTAGAGGGTTAGCGAGGTATGTTGAGTCTAAAGCCAGGATTTCCAGAACCACGAAGGTGGCTCTCTTTTAACCTGGCTAGATCACCATGGTAATTACTTGCAAAAAAACCTGGTCCGGAGCAGGTTATGAGCAGAGTTTAGGCTCAAATCGGCTATAAAAAACCCCGTCCTTTCACTTTCACCCAATCCCGTTGACCTGAGCGCCAGGATTGTGCAATGGAGGGAGAGTATTCAGAGACCGGACTGATCCGCTGGCTTCCCATGACCATATTCTCTATGAACGCTACAGATTTCCAGCTGAGGGAATACGTTACATTTGTAATCTGCTAGAGCCATATATTAGCAGCGCCACCAAACGCAGCCGTGCGCTCACAGTAGCGCAAACGGTGTGCGTTTCTTTGCGTTTCTTTGCCGCGGGAACCTACATGCATTCAGTTGGTGATGCAGAAAATCTGAGCCAGAATACTGGAATAAAGGTTGTACTTGCTCTTACTAAACTGCTGAATATGTTTGTAGTATTCCATCTGCCCACGCTTCAAATAAAAGAAGCGTTTTACTAAATCGCAGGTAACATAAATTAATAGTCCATTATATTGATAATCAGTGTGACGTGGAATTTCATGTGAAATGTTATAATATAATTCATTCATAAGATTCCCCAGGGTGATAGGGTACCTATTAAAGTGGCCGGTGAGTGTGTATAACAGATAATATTAAATCTAAAATTAATTTATCATTCATAATGGGACAGTCAGACCTACATAATGTTTAAATCTGCTGCATTAAGTTTAAAGTTTAAGCGCTCTAAAAGAGGGAGGGAGATTAATTAAGGTGGTGAAATAGATATAGTGGTGAAATAAATATAATTTACGAATTTATACGATCTGCAATTTTTTGCCAGCACTCCTCTCTGGCTTTATTCGCACCTACAGCGTTGCTTTTGGCCGTAAAGATTTCTTTGAAATCCTCATAACTCTGCATTATTAAAACCTGCTCCTCCTGACTGAAATATACGGACCGCCATCTATCCATTTGATCCGGAATAGGCGTCAAATGACGCGTCAAACGCCCCCTTTCGTGTGAACGCGCACAGAGCAGAAAGCAGAAAGCCGCGGTTAACAAAGATAGTTGATAACCACCGTCGTGGTACCAGTTATCTCTGATGGCGAGTTTCAGGTTTGTTAAGCAGCTCACCCAAAGAAAGCCTGGCTGTGTCGACCTTGCTTCATAGTTTACCCCTCTGATTCTCTCTTGTCACAACATCTCTGTTTCTTCTGCAGATAATAAAAGATCAAAAAGGTGGTTCTGTGGCTGGAGGCCTGAGATCTTTGGAAAATGTTAAGCAGCTGTGGAAAACCATGCAGGAGATGATTGTTGAACCATAGGACATCAATGTATCACGTCAGGTTTGCAGAGGACTGGAGGTATCAGGTCGCTGTGGGGTTAGCGGATGGCCCCAGGTGTCAGGAAGTTCATGTTTTTCATTATGGATAACTGAAGTCATCTTTTCTTTTAATAACATTGGTCTTCCAAAGCATATCCCAGGGATACAAAGTAAGCATAGTTTTTGCTTACATGTAGTTAAAGCACAAAATCTGACTGCAACGTTGGAGATTTCAACAACGAAACTGTCATCAGCACAAACCTGGATCACATCTTCTCAGTCTAAGCAGGAAGTGGACCCCTCAACTGATTATTTTTGTTTTGCTGTTTACCATTAATGTAGTTTTCTGCTGCCAGAAGGTTGGAGATCTACTGGCGACAATGATGTGACTCTTTCTTCTTCCTCTCTGGATTTGCCGTGCTGTTCTGAGTGTGTTAGGTCATGAAGGAAGCAGCTCCAAGCCAACTTTTAAATGCATAAAGATATTTATTTACAAGAAAAAGTAGGCATAGAGACTAGTGCATAGTCTGGGATTTTCTGAGCCGAATGAGAGCGAGAGATCAAGAAAGATCTCAGGGAAAATCAGAGAACAAAGAAGACGCAGGCTCTTTTATAGTCTGGTCAATGCCTATTTTAGCTAAACTTGAGTGTCACAGATGGGACCAGTCAAACCTAACGAGACAGTTTCATGTTCACTCCTCTTGCTTATCTTCTATAAACAAAGACAGTACCATCTTAAGTTGACAGTTGGGATCGATCAAAAACTCTCTGACAGGTTTCCAGCTCTTGTCTTTTCTAAACATGGACAGTACAATATTCCTAAAAAAGACAGGATGTACCCAGTGAACTGATCACAAGCTTTAAACTCTTGACTCTGAGAAATAGTAAGATTATATTATTTTTAGACGCCACATCATTTTTATTGGTAGAAATGGCACTTTTTTATTAATCTGTTGGTTTGTTTTTGTTGACCTTTTTAGTGGCCGAGATTCCCTGGAATCTACTTGAAATAATGTTTTCCAGACAATGAAAGTGCTTGAGTTTACATAAATTCTTAAAATGTCGACTATCGTAACGATAACTGCACTTTGAGTTTGCTTTAATAATGGAATGTAGCAGATGAAAAATAAATGTTTCTGTTTAAATACATATATGTCTAGTCATTGATTCAGTTGTCAACCAACATTTATTTGAATTAGAAAAACTTGAGGGCAGCACGGTGGTTTGGTGGTCAGCGCTGTTGCCTCAAAGCAAGAAGGTTCCTGGTTGGAACCTCGGCTGGGAGGTGTGGAGTTTGCATGTTTTCTCCGTGTTCTCCGGGTTTTCTCCAGATACTCCAGCTTCTTCCCACAGTCCAAAGACATGCATGTTAGGTTAATTGGTTTAATTTAATTTTACAATTACACTGTTACAATGGCAATTGTCTCTAGGCGCTTTAGAGAGACCCAGAGCATGACCCCCGAGCAAATATCATTAACTAAAATTATATTATTAAATCCAATCAAGGATAATGGCAGGTAAAAAACTCCCACAGAGGGAGGAAAATAAAACCTTTAAGCCAAACAGTGGCAAGGAAAAACTCCACTTTGAGGAAGAAACCATGAGCAGGACCTGGATCATATGGAGGGACCTTCCTGCTGAAGACCAGCTGGAGAAGAAAGAAAAAGAGAGGAGAGACACAAATGACTGAATGAAATGACTATATAAACAGATGCAGGTAGCAGCACTGAGGTGAGATGGTCAGAGGACTAGATCACCGGTCACCACGCCAGCCGACACCCTGAACACACCTACACACACAGGTGGAGGTAAACGCTGGGATGGACAGAGGAGGGAACTGCAAGTCAGCATGAAATTCAGGAAACTCTGGCCTGCAAACGTACAGAAAGAAATAGAAAAAAGGTCAGTGGTTCTAAATTGCCCGTAGGAGTGATTGTGAGTGTGCGTGGTTGTTTGTCTACAAGTGGCCTTGCGATGGACCGGAGACCTTTACAGGGTGGACCCTTTCACCTGAAGAGAGCTGGGCTAGACTCCAGCAGATCTCCGTGACCCTGGGTAGGACTAAACAAGTATGGATGGAAGACTTGGCTTATTGTGTCAAATATTGCTATTTGATAAAAACTATGTAGATCAAGCACAATTACCCACCTGTGAACCATCGCAGGTACCAATAGTTGTGGTTGGTGCAGTGACTTACTGATCCACTGCAGATCCATTTCTGTTCTTGACAAAATTTCCAAATTACTGTGGTCACTGTGAATTTGCTGAGATTTATCTGAACTCTCAATCCATCCTGAACATCAGCTCTTGGTTTATTACATATTCTGGCATGGACAGCATGAAATGGATAATGAACCTAGCAGACTGAGAGGACTTTCAACAACTCCTGCCCACCTGGTCCCCTCAGTTTAGGACAATCTTTCTATAGTTTCATTTGGGAACAGGCCGCTAAGTTCTGTCTGCTTTTGCATTTTTGTCTCTGTATCCATACATTTAGAAAGGTAGTGCTGAATACAATCGCTTCCACAATGTTTTGCACAATATTGAGGCCACAGTTGCAGAAAAAGATGTCTCCACAGTAGCCAGGGAGATGTACCGTACTAAATCAGATTAGGGTGTATTTGGTCTCCACAGCACTTTAAGAGTTTGGGGATGAGAGATAAAATTTCGAGATTATCATTTAAAGTTATTTAACATTCATGACAGTGGTGCCAAAGGAAAACAATAGTCACATTGGGATAGCAGGAATAAAAGCAGACCTTATTAATTGCATTTGATAGACAGAATTCTTCCAGTGTGCGTACTTGTGTGAACTTCTCTGTATCTCCTTCATTTGTGACGTTACTTCAAGAGACGCTAAGAAAAAAAATTACATCCACTGAAATCTGATTAAATGTGGCACCATAATAGCATTTGTCACAAGCTTTCCATTATGAGTCTTGTTTTGTTTTTGTTAGTTTTTTTTTTTTTAACTCATTTGTAATGAATAAACGAAGCCCCTTGGGCTTCAATAATCATTTAAACTGTGTCAAAGTAGAACAATTACTGTGACTCAGTCATATCTGAATCATAACAACAATGTTTGAATCTTATAATATTGTCTCAGCGTCTCACATCCTGTTTGTTGGCCACTGGATGTGTGAGTCTCTGCTTCTTTTTAATCTCATTGTACCTATGTACAGTGACAATAAAGGATTCTGATAACTGATAAAATTCAAGTGTCCCACAATCAATGTTACAAATCCATCCATGAAACATGAAAACAACACCACTTGGTCCCGCCCCCTTGGTCTTAATCATTTCAACACCTCACTTATGTTTCACAAGGGAGAAAAATTGCTTCCCAAATACACAATGCTGTGCTCAGAACGCTTCCTAAAGCATTTGAACCCTGAGAGGGCTCAAAACTCAAAATTTGGGAACTTCGCAAACCACTTCAGAGTTTTTCCCAATTTCCTGTTGACATCCCTGTACTGTGCAACGACCATTGATTATTCAATTTAACTATATATTTGTATAGGCCGCTATTACAATACAAATTGTTTCTAGGCGCTTTGTCACTGAACACTATCAAGCAGCTTAGATGAATATCAGATGTCGGGAAAATGAGTCAAACTAATTAATGTCATTGGCTGATTATGAAATCCTTTGAGGTTATAGGGAGAGCATTGGGGTGGAGTGTAAAAAATGTCGGAGGTGAAATTGTCTGAGGCGGTCTGATCTCCATCTGGAACATTTGTTGGAATTCCACTCATATTGCGACATCATTGCGTATTAGTGGAGTACTTTTTCACTTTTTTACTGCTTGGGGCAGACAACACCAATTCTGGAAAAAAAAAAAAAAGAAAAAAAAATGGTGAAGCTGTGTAAATGTGAATAAAGGTGGGATGCAATATTTGGCTTATCTCGTAAACCCATGTTTCACTCCCAACACAACACAGAAAACATACCAACTGTTGGATGACATCATCTTTGATGGCATCAGCATGCCTGTTGGGTCACTGGTAACAAAATGGAAAAGTTATTAGTACCGAAAAGAAACACCTGGAAGAACATCTTGCAACAATAGATCAATGACATGAATTCATTTTTATTTTTATAGCGTCTGTTACAATGCTAATTGTCTCTAGATGCTTTAGTGTGTGACATCCGATGACTGACAGCATGCAAGGAAAAAAAACGATTGTTACAGAGAATAGGACGTCGTTAGACAACAGAACTGTTTGCGCTCTTCTCTCATGTAAAATAAACTACTCTGGACCAGTCCACAAATACACTCCTTCCAAAAACAGTCATAAAGAATTCAAAGTCTGCAATAAATGAGTACAACAAGTCATTAAAAGAGTGAAGAAAAGTCACGTGAAATGAGATGAAAACTGGAAAAGAAGAGCAATATGAAATGAAAACAATACGTGGAATGAAAATCAAATGTAAATGTAAATACAAGCAATGTTAAATGAACAAAAAATATGCAAACCTGATATGCAAATCAGTTAATCCATTCCTCAGGTGTTTGGGACCAAAGACAATAACCTCTGTTCTATCCCAATTCAAAAGCAAAAAGTTGAAGGACATCCAGGCCTTAATGTCATCAAGACATCCTTTTTGCTTCCTCCGGTTTCATGGATAAGTACAGATGCGTATCATCAGCGCAGCAATGAAAGTTTATACCGTGGATAAAAATTCTGGATGATTTTTCCCAAGGGCAGCATGCATAACGTGAAAAGGATCGGCCCCAGCACTAAACCCTGTGGGACGCCATAGCAGACCCTAGTCCGTGCAGAAGAAACGTCATTAGCATGGAGGAACTGGAACCTGTCAGATAAGTATGACTTCATCATATTTTTTGTTGAAACCAACTCTCAGCCACAAAATTAATGGAAACACAGTGGAATAAGACCTTTAAGTCACAGTTATCTCATCATCCATAAACACGGGTTAAAGATCTGTCATGCAAAGAAGAATGTGGACGTGATCCAGAAACACCATCATCTCATCTGGGTTAGAGCTCATTTAAAATTAATTATGTAAAGTGGAAAACTGTCCTTTGGCCAGAAAAATTGCAAATGTGCAATTCTTTTTAGAAACCATGGATGCAGCTTCCTCCAGAGTAGAGAGAGATACAAGGACCGTTCCAGTCTTTGTTCAGGATGTACAGACCTCACAGGCAACATGGCGGCCTGCGTCACATTTAGAAGACTCCGCCAACATTTGACCCCTTTTGATTAACAGAGGTTGCTTGTTTTCCTTTCGTGGGTTTTCTCTGAGTACTTCCACTTCGTCCCAGAGTCCTAATGTATGAACTTTAAGGCTGATCGGTGATGCTTTACCAGCAGGCCCCTGTGACCTGAGTGGATATTACAACCCCAGACCAAAACTATGGAATCAGCTCTCTTGGGGAATGTTCATTCAATTGATTTATTTATTTTTAAATAAAACAAAATTATTAATTATTAAAATTATAATAATTATTATTCCGTGGCCATGCATTATTATCTCGTGGCCACGCATTATTTTTTTTTTTATCAAATGTCACTAGAGGGGCTCCGTAAATTTCTGAGGTAACAGCAGAAACTTTTAACGGGGAGTTCAACTTGGCAGTTGTTACAAATAACCTTGTTTCTGTTGAATCCTCCGTCTGGGAGAACTTTAAAATGAAAATGTCCATGTTAAAATTCAGTAACTTACCAATCCGTGTATCATTCGTTTTTCATTTTTTAATATAAAAAAAAAAAAAAAAAAAAAAAAGCCTGTTTTTTTATATTTCAATTTTAGACTTGGATCAAAAATACAAAATAAAAAAAACAGGCCACAAAACTGAATTTGACAGAATTGTTAATTTGTTAAAAACTACCTGAGTTACTACCTGAACTGTAAAGATCACAGATTTTTACCGTTCTCCATGTCGGTTTTAGCTTTTCCTTATGTTTACTGTTTTCCGGTTCCGCAGCAGCCAGTAACAGACTTTTCAAAACAAAAGCATGTGAGCAACATAAGTTAACGCGCGATAAAATAAATGTCGGCGTTAATAAATTAATGCATTAATGCGATAATAACACGTTAACTTGCCCAGCCCAAATAATAAATAAAACTTAAATAGCAATTTTTTTTCTTGCGTGGTACCAATTGATCGGTTCCGGTCTGCGTCTCGGGGGTTGGAGACCACTGATCTAAACCACTCTGTGCCACAACCCGATTGGCTGACGCATGTGTTGAAGCGGGAAAAGCTGAAGATCCCCCAACTTTTGACGGAGCCAACTCAGTCAACGCAACGCACCCAGCCCACAGTTCAGTTCGACATCACGCAACATTTCTTCAAATTCAGCAGCTACAAAAAGTGAAGCACTGGGACCCAGAAGCTCTATACTGGAATTACAGCTCGGTACTGGTGAAAGGCACTTCAGTTGGACGACCTGATTCAAGAGAAACTGCCAGCTAACAAGAGGACTTAGTAGATAACCAAAAGAAGTCAAATAACTGCGAGGGAAAAAAAAAGCAGACATTAAATTCAAAGAGTGTTGAAGTATAGGAGTTTCCATCTCACTTAAACAAATTAATTATTGAATAGAAACACAACACACAAATATGAATAATTCTGAAAAACATCTTATCCATGTCTGTAAGCAGCTGAAAGAGAATATTCATACAGTCTCTCCGGACTAATTATTTTGCAGCCCAATTTAGCAGCGTTTAAATTCATAACATATTCTGGTCAAAATCTATCACTGACATTTAGATTTATTTTTAGTCTCTTTCATCTAAATCACCCAACAGGACCAACAACGCAGGACTTTTTTTTAAATTCAGGTTCACTTCTGCCTCTGCCTTTTTCCCAGTAATAAAATATTCACACTGAGGCCTTGACAAAATGATGACATGTTATCAATTAATGATGGGTTTAAAAGTGCAGGGGGAAATAGAAAAGCCCTAATGTCCTTTTTCATCTTGTTGGGAAAAAAATGACATGGTGGAATATTTATATGCCAGCAATTAGAGTCAGCCATTTTAAGAGTAGGGGCTCTGACAACCAGCCATCATCTCAAAGTGACAGCGTTGACTGATACTGCTCCCTTCTGACACTCCTTTAATTTGCAGATAAACATCCAAAGGCTGATATGTTTCTATGATTCTTCTTTTCATCCCACTCACTCTGAATTTGATCAAATAAATTTCAAACATTTGTAAACTAAAAGTCCAACTTCAACATTTCCTGCCCAGATGCGTGTAAACAGACTTTATCTTGACTTTACCCTCTAACTTTGACCACTTTTATAAGGTGACGACAAACTTTTAAAACATTTTATTAAGAACGCCTGTACCCTCCTAACGCATGCATTTATCCAGGCAGTTGTACGACAGCTGGAAAGGTGTGTAACCATGCAAAAGAATAAGAAAAACTGTGGTCTGCTGCTGCGACCATCAATATTAAGCAACACATTTAAGTGTAGGATGTGTTCCAGTTCCAGATAAATCCCGCTCCTCAGCCTCCCTGGTAAAGTCTGTAAAGGGATGCCAGAAAAGAAATCTCGTCGATAGTTGAACTGTGGAACAATCCGACTTCTGTTGGTGGAACATTGGACCAGCTCGGTGCCACTATTAGGGTCTTGGAGGGCGTTATGATCTCGGTTTGGTTTTTGTGCTTCTGTGTTTTTTTGGCTTTTCTTAGTTCTCTTTGTTTCCTGGGGTTTCATGTATTCGTTGTTCCCTGTTCTGTTACTGTTTTACTTTGAAGGCTCCAGGTTTGCTTTGTCTTTGAGCTGGCGTCCCGGCACACAGAAATTACATTCCAGTACATTATCCAAGAAAATATACAAGAAACAAAGAGTGTAGGACATGGGTCGAGGTAGTGGTGTTGCCAATCATTTAATGAGGGAAAGGAATTGAGAACCGGTTCCTGTAGAGAACCATTTCCGTGTGTTTCAATTCCATGGAATCGTTTGGCAGTTTATCTAGCGATTCTCTTATCGTTCCAATCTCGCGTAATTTACGCAAGTGACGCACAGTCAATTCCAGAAAGCACTTACGTGATTATTAAGTTACGTCGGTTTAGCACGCGTTGGAGTTGTAAACAACAATGGCGCCCACCAGGTTCAAACGCTCCAAAGTTTGGCTCCACTTCACCAAAGAAAGATGGCAACAAGGCAACTTGCAGTGATTGTAAAGTGGAGATAACAGCGTCGGGAGGGAACACGGCTAACATGCAGAAACATCTGCGCACACAACATGCGATAACGAGTGTCGTGTTTTTGACGCGCTTCGGACTGAAGATCACCTCTGCGGTTACTACAGAAGGCAACTCTGGTAAGTAGCTATCCCATGTGCTTCTTTGTAAAACACGCTATAACATTAACGCTATGCTATTAAATGAATGCCTTCTGCATTACATTTAGAAGATGACAGTGATGACAGAAAGAGTCTGGCTGGCAGCGCTCGCTCCTGCTCACTACCTACCTCCGGAAAGATCACGTATCCTTCCTGAAAAAGCAGACATGCATATTTTTCGGCAAAAGAATTGTTAATTCTTCATAGTATTTGCAGATTTGCACTATGCACTGTTCCGTTGTATTTGATAGTATTTATCTTTCTTTATTATTATTTTTGAGCGCTTAGTGAGCTCATATATCCTTTTAAAAGGGAGATTTTTTTATTTCTATTAGGAAAAATCTGTTAGTAAAATGTTCCACATTCTTGTGTATTTGCACAGTTAGATATTACAACAGTTAACACGTTATCTTTTGACCTCGCTGTTGAGTTTGTAAGGTCGTGACGCCTAAGTAAAAAAAATTGATGCTAATAAAACTGTTTGGTCTCCTTTTTCTCAAAATTAGAATCAATAAAGAATCGAATCGTTAAACAGTATCGATAACGGAATCGGAAAAATCTTATCAATTCCCATCCCTACGTGCAAGCATACAATTTATTCCGTTGCACTTGGGAGTGTAACAAGTTGGGGCCAGGTAGAAGATGGTGAGTCAAGAGGGTGTGTATGTAGCATATGTGTTTGTGTGTGTGTGCACAAATGTGTGTAAGTGTAAGTGAGCCAATGAACTTCTTTCCCAGTTTGTCCCAGCCATAGTTCACACAGTTCTTGCACTGAGATGCATTGTCCACAGGTGTCATGGGGAGGGGGAGGGGTTCCAGGAGAAATTGAGATAACCTTCAAGGCCGGCACAATTGTTTTGGGTCAGGCCGACTCCAATGATTTTCCATCTGCCTTAGAGTCTCTCTGGTTTCATCTTAATTGGTGAAATTCCAAACAGCCAAATTTGGGTCAGTTCTTGCCGAGCCGAGCTTGCAACTTCTCCAAGTTCTTATCCATCCTGTCGGTGAGTTCGAGAGCCACTGCTAGCCTACGATTCTGTTCAAGAATCGCATCCAGTTTGCGGTTTAGCTCACTAAGCATTGTGGTCTGAGTGTTCACAGCCTGACTCATTCTCTCACACATGACAGGCAGCTTAAAGATGACCAGAATAGCTGCTGATGTTTTCCGAATTTGTCGATACACCAGGGAACTACCAACTCCAAACAGCGGAAATCCTGTTATTAGAAATCCGAATATGTAAACATCTTCTATATCCTTAATGTACAAAGTAGGCAGGCATAAGATCTTCCATTTATTCCTGGAATCCATCATATATCCGCCTGCCAGTGTCGCATTGAGCTCAGTTTAGCTTCCCTTGGTCACATCTCTCCTGATTGTTCACACATGTCAGAATATCTTGGCAGTTTCTCAATTCCAAGTCTGGCAAGTCTGAACTTGTGTACTTGGAGGTTTATAATTGGCAAGTATGACCCTGGACAATGTACTTCGGAGGACGGGAGGAATACGTTTCTGTCTCAAGTCTCCTCTGGGTTCATCCTCGATAAAATGCACTGGACTTGTCTGGACACGTACTTGAAAGGTGATGTTTCCCAAGTACACAATAACACAATTACAGACAAGAATCCACATTGAGAAATTTGTCTCATCTTTACCGTCTTTCCTGCCAGTCTGTCTTGTTTTGCCACCTTGCTGTGTGACTTTTGGTTTCTGTTTTGTTCTAGTTTTATTAGTCATTCAGTTCTCTTTTCCTGGATTTATTTCTGTTCGTTCCTTTGGATTTCCTGCCTGTGTTGTATCTTCAGTTCAGGAATAAAGGTCTTGTTTACTTCTCTTACCTCCCAGATTTCTTGCATTTGAGTTCTCACCAAACCAAACCCAACTAGAAGGTGGAAGTGAGTTTTCCCAACTGGTCCATATGTGTTTAGTGGACTTGGGGCATATTGTGGGTGTTACTGACATAAAAAGTAATAGAGGTCTTCACGGGTCCACTTTAATGGACCCGAATCGAATGGACCCGTGAACATTCGACCCGAAATCGACCCGACCCAAGCTATTATCATAAGTCCGGGGGTCCGACCCCGAATGGACCATCAGTATTTGGACCCGGAACCGACCTGACCCGAGTCTTTACTTTCCGAACAAACCGAACCGAGTTACCCAAATAGAACCGAGACAATCCAGCCCATAGTTGCTCATGTTAAAAGTTGTCTAGCGTTGAATAAAACTTGATTTTCTTCCCTAAAGTTGTCTTCTTCTACCCGGTTCAGTTGCTACATAGGCTACGTGATGTAAACAACAATACATCGACGTCATTATTTTCTTTGTGGATACAGATGCTATTGGTAGCAACTGCTAACGCTAATAGCCTACACCGGTCAGGACGTGTCATGAATATGTTCTCTCATCCAGTGTTGTCATGTTGGTGATCCGTTGTGCTTTACAGCTGCCGTCAAACCGCTAATAACACGCTACGGCAACACGACTGTTTCATGACAAACACGCCACATTAATTAATAATCATTTAACTGCCCCGAGTCCTGACATTAGCTGCCACCGCCAATATCTTTACCTCTCTCAGGTAAATGCGGACCCAGCCTGTCAGAGAGCACCGACCGGACCCGAGACAAACTGTACCGATTCCGACCAGAACTCGGAGTCAAGTCTTTTGAATGGACCCAAGACCCGATTCGGGTCAGGTCGGAACCTTGGGTTTTCGGGTGGTCGGGTTGTTCCGAAGTCCTCTAAAAAAGAAGGAAAATGTGAATCTGAAACCAGCTTGATATTTTTAAAGGCAGAGCTCTCATGTAAAAAGACTTGTAGCCATATAAAAATATCCTTTAGACAGCAAAGTTTAGATTTCTTTTAGTGTATCGCTCATCCCTCTTGCAATAGAACTAAGCTGAACTTATAGAAGACAGCTGAAATAGTAAAAGGGGATGATAGAAACTGAGTAAAATCCAACTTTTAAATTAGCCTAGTTGAAATATTAAATTTTTTGGTTTGGTTTTTTTGGTTTATAAACATCCGGAAATGAGGAAATTAAGAGTGACTTAGATCAAATTTAATCACCAAGAATGCCAGACTGGTTTTAATACCTGGATTGAAGTATATTAAAATGGAAACTGAATGTTTTATGGGTTGTGCATGATTTTTTTTCTCTTATTTGATCATGGACCAGTGAGGGAGAAGGTTCAAGGTCTTGGGATGTTGAGCTCGTCTCAGCTCAGTAGCTTTATCCGTTTATCACAGCACACTGGACCAGTCCGAGCACCTTAATTTCATTGCACATGCTTGTGTAATGACAATAAAGTCTATTTTATTTGACTGATCTAAACTAAAGATAAGTTTATATTGCACATTAATCGGTGGTCACTTTGACTGAATTAAGAATTATCTGGCAACCAAACAAGACAACTGAACTTTACTGGGAATGTAAGTAGGAAAATGTAATAAAACAAAATAATGAATACACATTAAATATAATAAGAAGAGCAAAACTGAAAATAAATAAAAACAGACTTGCAGAAAAGAAGAAGATTAAGATCTTAGGATAAGGTGAAGTTATTGAAAAGGCTCATTTTAAGAACAGACAGCTGGATCCTTACCAACTGTCCTCAGTGAAGCTTGCTGTGCTGAGATCTACAGCAGCTCGAACAGTTAAACTATGAGGCAAGATAAATGGGTTAATGAGGTTTATGAGTCTAACCTTCAGCAGGAAGGTCCCCCCATATGATCCAGGTCCTGCTCAAGGTTTCTTCCTCTTAAAGTGGAGTTGTTTTCTCGCTACTGTTTGGCTTAGAGTTTTTTTTTTCTCCCGCTGTGTTTTTTACTTGCCATTATCCTTGATTTGGATTTAATATTACAATTTTAGTTAATGATATTTGCTCAGGGGGTCATGCTTTGGGTCTCTGTAAAGCGCCTAGAGACAATTGGCATTGTACCAGACGCTATACACATAAAATTGAATTGAATTGAATTGAATTAAAGCCAGGACGTCCAGGGACACACAGGCGGCTCATTTTTAACTTGGCTATAAAGCCATGATGATACTGAACTCGTACCCTCCTCTGGAGCAGACATGTTCAGAGTTTTAGATTAAGCTGTCTATAAAAAACCTTCACAGTTTCATTCCATGATCAAATCCCGGATTAATTACACTGAAACGGCATATATCATTAGGCAGAAGTACTAAATGTTGTCTCACATTATAACCAAACTAAAAATTTGCTTCATGGATGCTAAATCAACATCAGATTGTCAAATGACTGATACTGATGGAAATTCAATAACTCAACCGAAATGCTAAAAGTCACTCCGTGCTCTTTAAGGCTGATTTTATTTGCCAAATTTAATCACAATAAAATATTAATGCAGCTCTGACTCTAATAGTTGGTTCTCCAGGTAATTTGAAGCAAAGTCAACACTCTAGAACTTCATACCCCCAAAGAAGCTCCACGGTTACAGC
This sequence comes from Hirundichthys speculiger, assembly GCA_018398805.1. Classification (NCBI taxonomy): domain Eukaryota; kingdom Metazoa; phylum Chordata; class Actinopteri; order Beloniformes; family Exocoetidae; genus Hirundichthys; species Hirundichthys speculiger. The sequence goes on from JAGFBZ010001035.1 coordinate 21,442, forward strand.
TAAACAAACTGTATCATAAATTTTAAATTTCGGTGACATTTAGCATACGGGTTGTCTGTGCTAAACTGCTGATATTCTATAAATTGGCTGACACCAGCCAGCTAGTTCAGGCAGACAACTCAAGCAACAGTTTCCGCTCACGTACGGTCCTCTCCATGGGTCATTGCCATTACACCCTCTAATTAATTGGCTTATTAAAGGATCAAATGGTTCCCATTTGTGCATTGCCAACCAATGCACAACTGCCAAATATGCTGTACAGTCGTACCTCTACTTACGAAATTAATTGGTTCTGGAAGTAGTTTCGTAACCTGAAAATTCTGTAAGTAGAGACGCGTTTTTCATGTAAATGCCCTAATCTAGTGGTGCGCAAACTGTGGTACACGTACCACTGGTGGTACGCAGGGTAACGTCTGCACTTTCCACAATTTTTCCATATTTTCACTTTAAAAAAAAAATCTGAAACATACAGTGCAATATAAATACGTTTCAAACGAAATGTGTAGCTTGAGATAATTAAAATTGTCCTATAAAAATATTTGTTGCATATTCAGTTGCAGTGCAGACTTTAAGTGTTTATTTTGCTCTTTATGAGAGTATGAGTGTGTGAGATTGGTTGGACAGAGTTGTAACTGTCTGATTCAGTAAAGTAACAATTCAGGCAACAATAACTAACCACAATAAGGAATAAATATCTCTGTGTGTTTAAAGCTAATTGAGGAAGGCATATATGGCTATATTTTAAAATTAGTCATCGTGGTGAAACTCAGAGAGATGAACAGTTTCTCAGGTTGTTCGCAGTATTAAAAGTTTGAGAACCACTGCCCTAATCCGTTCCAAGCCCCCCAAAATTTGGACATAAATTTCTTATAAATCATAGAAATGCATCAAAACATGCAACAAATACATGTTATAAATACAAAAATCATGTGTGGGGGGAATTTATGCCTGTTAGAGATAAGGAGAAAGGAAATCTAAACTACTTAATTTTAGAGAATAAAACGCATGCATTGGAACAATCAATTCACCCACCGGTCCATGACTACTGTCAGATTATCACAGACCTCCCCAACAGAACCACTCTGGACCTGAACCAGAACCACTCTGGACCTGAACCAGAACCACTCTGGACCTGAGCCAGAACCACTCTGGACCTGAACCAGAACCACTCTGGACCTGAACCAGAACCACTCTGGACCTGAGCCAGAACCACTCTGGACCTGAGCCAGAACCACTCTGGACCTGAACCAGAACCACTCTGGACCTGGACCTGAACCAGAACCACTCTGGACCTGCAGATTGTGTCTCCTTCCAGTTGGCAGGCATGGGGACATAGTTCTTGTCTGCATGGGGACATAGTTCTTGTCTACATGGGGACATGGTTCTGGTCTGCATGGGGACATGGTTCTTGTCTGCATGGGGACATAGTTCTTGTCTACATGGGGACATGGTTCTGGTCTGCATGGGGACATGGTTCTTGTCTGCATGGGGACATGGTTCTTGTCTGCATGGGGACATGGTTCTTGTCGGCATGGGAACATGGTTCTTGTCTGCATGGGGACATGGTTCTTGTCTGCATGGGGACATAGTTCTTGTCTACATGGGGACATGGTTCTGGTCTGCATGGGGACATGGTTCTTGTCTGCATGGGGACATAGTTCTTGTCTACATGGGGACATGGTTCTGGTCTGCATGGGGACATGGTTCTTGTCTGCATGGGGACATAGTTCTTGTCTACATGGGGACATGGTTCTGGTCTGCATGGGGACATGGTTCTTGTCTGCATGGGGACATAGTTCTTGTCTACATGGGGACATGGTTCTGGTCTGCATGGGGACATGGTTCTTGTCTGCATGGGGACATGGTTCTTGTCTGCATGGGGACATGGTTCTTGTCGGCATGGGAACATGGTTCTTGTCTGCATGGGGACATAGTTCTTGTCTGCATGTGGACATGGTTCTTGTCTCCATACTCAAAGGCCAGTGTGGGACACTTAGCTGGAGAGAGACCATAGGACTGTTCAGCAAGTTCTTTCAGGTGTTTGGCTCCAGCTCATCTGTGAAAATTCTCGTTGCCATGGCTACTGAGTCCCCGCCCACAGTACCACAGTCCAGGCCCAGCTGCTTCTTTGTTATAAATCTAAGGAGGCTCGATTTGTCAATATTTCGCTCCTTTGAAACACATCTCAAGGACCTCTTTTTCTCCATGACCTCAGTGGCCCCAGGTTGTCTTCCTCTTCCTGAAGAGGTGTCTTACTTTTCCCCGGGACAATTGTCTCACTTTAACCCTCCACCACTTTTTTATTAAAACAACTTCTCTGCAGAATTCAGGCCAATCTTTGGCTCGCAGCACCGCATCATTTTAAAAGGTGATAGTTCGACAATATACAGGATATGAGTTTATCTGCTTGAATCAGTTACTTTTAGAACCAGAGTTAATTATTGTGAATACCAAAAAATTTACTTTTACATCCCAAAAATGTATTTTTGTATAAAACACATGCTTACCACAGCAAAAGGATGAGCCTTGATAATCAGCCGCTCAAACGACCACAGCTGCATCCTGTTTCTTAGAAACAGGGGTGTCTCACATTACCCCATTCTGCTCTATGGATACTGAGAAACAGCCACAGACTGACTCTGGAGAAATTAAACTGTTGCTACAGTCGAGTTTATCACTCACATGGGTGAAATGCATAAAATAGCTTCCATGACAGACGAGTACCTGGTGATGAATGATATCACCTGAGGCTAAAATTAGATTTTATCAAAAAAAAAAAAGCACTTCTTTTTTCGACAGGATAGACACTGATTTTACACTTTAGTGTAGATTGCAACATATTATTTAGCCATCGCTCCCCTTTCAGCTTCCAGAACATGCCTGAAAATCATCTGCAAGTACATTCGCTCACAGTACTTGCAGGAGGTGCTTATCATGTGATTTCTGTACTTATACGAGACGCTGACTTTGAACTGGTGGAGTGAGATGCCTTTTTCAGTCTTTTACATCTACCCCACTTGTTTTTTTCTCGCTTCAGCTGCTCCATGAATGACGTCCTCCCTGACACATGATCTGCACTGCAGTCATTGACGTGATGCGGCTTCAGCCTGCTGCCGGGGAAAGATCCGTTGAGTGGAGCTCAGTGCAGCAGTAGCATCATATGTTTGCGTGGGAAACAGTAAGATTTAATGCTGAGGATCAGAAAGTAACTATTCTGCAGTTTCAGTCACTTTTGAAAAGAGCAAAGTGCTGAATTAGCTCGGCAAGAGCTGAAAAATGTCATTCTGTTTCGGTCAGTCTGAACCAAGGAGGAACAGAGCGATCCCAGGTCACCTGTGAACTGCAGGGTTGCAGGAAATGCAACATCCGGCTTCAGGTGTTGGAGCCCAATCGCTCAGTGACATCTCAGTGACATCTTCGTGGCCCTGCTGAGAGCGTAATTACACCCACATAGTCCTTAAATGCAGCTATCAATCCATTGTTAAAGGAGAGCCCTGTAATTAGTGAGTCAGATAAGTACAAATTGCCTCTGATATTTCCCTTCTCCTCAGGTGATCACCGTTTCACGAGGCAGAGCTGCCTTCCTGCACTGAAATCGTTATCCCATTGATTTTTTCCTGACTGATTTTATTGAGTTTGCAGCATCACATTTAAAGCGTAGCTGGAATCTGTCTCCTGGAGATCTGTTGGTTTTTAGTTTCTCCATCCTGTCCGTCTGTGTCTTGAGGCCAAGCTCCGCTGATGGATGATCAGTCACAAACCAGCGGCTCGTGTGCAGCGAGGGTCCTATTGATCGAACAACGGGGCGTTTGATTTTGTGTTTTGACAGCACAAGGGTATTCTTGAGGCATGAAGAAATCAATGACTGAGAGAGAGAGAGTCTGAGTGTTATATGGGTTGGGATCCTGTGGTGTAAGGTGAATACCTGTGTTTGTCAGAAAAGGGGATGGATAAAAGTTTCTTCATATGCAGGCCTACATTTGGAGGAAAAACAAAACAGAAATGGTTTAAAAGTGCTTATAGCTGATTTCAAATGACAGACCTTGCAAGAACCTTTCAGGACTTATATGCTAATCCTCAAAATATTGCTTTTTTAGCTGGAGACTTATGCTGTTCTTCCTCAGCAACACTAATCTATTGCTTGCTGCAACCATAATATAAAAAGAAATAAAAGTAAGAGAAAAGAAAATGGCCATTCTCACACCATCTCAGGCAAACTCACCTGGCTTCTCACGTGCCAACCTCTGGGTCTTTGTCCAGTCACTGGACTCCTTCAGCTAGAAAGTAAGCCCTTATTCAGAACAGAATATAGATCCTGATCAAAACTCTCACCTTCATGTAAAATTGATTGAGAAACGCTGGCACAGCAACGTGTACCTAACCCTCGCAGACTCTCCCGTGACAGAATGGGGAGATTGAGTGCATCCTTTTTCCCACTGCCACAGAGAAAAAATAAATAAATTTGTGATCATCCATCCTGAAATCTTTTGCCTCTTTCAGCTTGGTGAAAGAGTGTAAGCAGGTCCAGCCTGTCTGACAAATCCCTCCTCGTCTTCCTCGTTGGTTTTTAGAATGTTATGTTGGAGAGCTTCATCTTATACAGGACTGTCTCAGAAAATTAGAATATTGTGATAAAGTTCTTTATTTTCTGTATTGCAATTAAAAAACATGAAATGTCATACATTCCGGATTCATTACAAATCAATTTTCAACTAATCACTTGAATCGTCTAATTAACTCGAAACACCTGCAAGGGTTTCCTGAGCCTTGAAAAACACTCAGCTTGGTTCAGTAAACTAAATCACAAGTATGGGGAAGACTGCTGATCTGACTGCTGTCCAGAGGACCATCATTGACACCCTCCATCAGGAGGATAAGACACAAAAAGAAATTTCTCAAAGAGCAGGCTGTTCACAGAGTGCAGTTTCAAAGCACATTCACAAAAAGTCTGTTGGAAGGGGGAAATGCGGCAGGAAACGCTGCACAACCAAGAGAGATGACCGCAGCCTTAACAGCATTGTGAAGAAGAGGCGCTTCCAGAATTTGGGGGAGCTTCAAAGACAGTGGACTGAAGCTGGAGTCCAGGTATCAAAAGCTGCTGTTCACAGACGTGTCTGGGAAATGGGCTACAATAGCCGTATTCCTATGGTCAAGCCACTTCTGAACTCAAGACAATGGAAGAAGCGTCTGACTTGGGCTATGGAAAAGAAGCGCTGGACAGTTGCAGAGTGGTCCAAAGTCCTCTTTTCAGACGAAAGCAAGTTTTGTATTTCATTTGGAAGTCAAGGCGCCAGAGTCTGGAGAAAGGCTGGAGAGGCGCAAAATCCAAGTTGTTTGAAATCCAGTGTGAAGTTCCCACAGTCAGCGATGGTTTGGGGAGCCATGTCAGCTGCTGGTGTTGGTCCACTGTGTTTCATCAAGTCCAGAGTAAATGCAGCTGAGTACCAAGAGATTTTAGAGCACTACATGCTTCCGTCTGCTGAAAAGCTCTATGGAGATGATGATTTCATTTTCCAGCATGATCTAGCACCTGCCCACAGTGCCAAAACCACCAGTAACTGGTGTACTGACCATGGCATTACTGTCCTCGATTGGCCTGCCAATTCCCCAGACCTGAACCCCACAGAGATTTTGTGGGGTATTGTGAAGAAGAAGCTGAAAGACACCAGACCCAACAATGCAAATGAGCTAAAGGCCGCTACTGAAGCATCCTGGGCATCCATAACACCTCAGCAATGCCACAGGCTGATTGCCTCCATGCCACGCCGCACTGATGCAGTAATCCATGCAAAAGGATTCCCGACCAAGTACTGAGTGCCTTAATGGACATTTTCAAATGTTTGATTTTGTTTTGCTGTTATAAATTTTTTTTTTTTTTTACTTGGTTTGAGGAAATATTCTAATATTTTGAGATAGGATTTTTGAGTTTTCTTAAGCTGTAGGCCATAATCAGCGATATTAAAACAATAAAAGGCTTGCAATATTTCAGTTGATTTGTAATGAATCCAGAATGTATGGCATTTCATGTTTTTTAATTGCATTACAGAAAATAAAGAACTTTGTTACAATATTCTAATTTTCTGAGACAGTCCTGTAGTTATCCGCCAGGTAGCTTCACCTGCTACAAAAGAGGCAGCCGAGTACAGCGCGTTACTGCTATTTTTATATACTGGGTGACAGTAACGTGTTGCATTTGCGGTTTTTTGCCGAGATGACCACTAAAAAAAAAGCAACAAACCAAAATAAGACATACAGATCATTCATTTTACATCATTTTCTGCCTTCATATAACCACGGTGTACTACTGCAAAGCTGCGCAGTGTACGTCAGGTAGATCCATAGCAAAGAAGCTACACCTCTATCCCTTCACGGCTGACATGATGTGAGAAAAGTGGCTGAAAGATCTCTCCGCACGGAGAAGATGGAAGGCACTGATTCGGCATGAGAGGAAGAACAAGGGAAGAATATCGACGTGCTGAACCTCACAAGAAATTCCAGGCTGCGTTCCTGTAATTTCAACAAGGAAAAGATCATCACTGACGGCTTTATGAGCGGTGATCCTGGAATAACTGGAGGAAGCCACTGGTGCAGGGAAAACTGAAAGGCACAGATCTAAAAAAAAAAAAAAAAGTCCCTAATAACTATGAGTTCTGACCACCCCTGCTCTGTACTGAGGAACAACTTCAATTTAGCATCATGGAGCAGCAGCTTTTCTTGAGACAATAAAGTTATTTTAAACAGCATTTGATTAAAATGAAAACAAGCTTTGTTTAAGCAAAAGATAAAATGGCAGAAGCATGTCCAGATCAGTGTCAGACCTAAATATATTTCTTTCCCTAACTTTCCATCCTTCTCTGCATTTAAGTCTCGCTGCGCCTGTGCGTGGGCCCGGGTGCTGGTGGTGGTGGCTGCATTTTCTGTGGTGCCGCCGCTGTGGGCTTGGGGCCTGGTGGGTGTGGGGTCCGGGGGGTGGGCGGGCCTCGTCGTGGTTTTGCCCTTCTGGGGCCCTGCCTGGCCCCGTCAGTGGACGTATGCCTCGGGGCAGAGGTCCTCTCGGGCCAGTCTGGTCCCGGGTGATGGGAGTTAGCTGGCGTTTTCTCACCCGCGGGAAGATTTGAGACAGATTAACCCTTTAAGCGCCAAAGTCGCAATATTGCTACAAGCAACATTGCTGACTATAACAGGTTGTATCTATAAATGTGATGTTGAATCTTGTTACTACTTTTCACCAGGAGATGGTGGACATGTGTGTCTGTAATCTGAGAACCATTTTTGGTGGTTTAGCGTAAAGTTTTAGCGTAAAATAAGTTTGTAAACACCCTCCGCCACAGAGATGCGCGGCGCAGCAGTGGTAGAAATGCTGAGCGTAACGAGAGCAGAACAGAGCGAAAGAGTGTTTTTTCATTTACTCACGATGCCGATAGGCCGGTTTACCTTCCACCAAGTACTTTGTCAGGTTCTGGCTAACTCTGATTCAGAGGAGGAAGACATTTAGTTGTCCAGTGAAGCAGAAACTGACATCAGTAGTGACGGCGAGTCAGCGCGCCATCGTCCACAATCAACACATCGTATAGCAGATGCTTCACCTCAGCGTGGCCGGGTTGGAAGCTTTCTACGATCGCAAAGCAGGTCGAGGTGTCAGGGGGGGCTCATAACACCGCAAATATGGAAAAATGTGGCGGGGATGAAAACAATCGCGGTTGTCCTGGCAACGCGGGAGAAGCCACGGGAAAAAAAACACACCGCTGATGGCGCACTGGAAATCACGGTGACGATTATGATGATGATGATGGCGGCTGATAGTTCTTGAGAGAAAAGGAAGAGTATCAAAAGTGGAGCCTAAATTTTGATGAGCCTGTTGGTTTTTGTGGAGATGATCCCTTTTCCAAATGAATTCTGGAGCTTCATCACCAATCAAACAAGTAGAAAAGGCCACCAGTTCTTTGAAACTCCAGATTTCATGACTTTATGATTTGATTGTCCCTGAAATGAAAGCTTTCATTGTGCATGGGGCTTGAGAAAATATCTGAAACTGAGGACTACCGAGCAGGTTTGGGCAGGTGATGTCACAATATTCAAATTAGATGACAAATCTACTTTCATTCCAAATTTTGGTTCATACTGAAGATATTTCTCATTTACAGTATGCCTTTATCCCAAACCACTTTAAAGTTATAGCTTTTTGAAACCTTGATATCAAAATTGAACATTTTCCAATATGGCCACCACAGTGTGATACATATGCAAATTAGATGAATAATTTCACTCCCATCACAGACTTTGAGTCATACTGAACAATTTTCTCATTGACAGTTTACCTTTATCTCAAATTGCTTTCAAGTTATAGCCTCTTGAAATCTTGATATCAAAATTGTATATTTTCTTGAAAAAACTCCGGCGCCTAAAGGGTTAAGGGTTAAGATAAGGAGAGTGGTGATGGTAATTGTGATGACAGTTTTCTTTGGTTCATGTAAGTGTATATGAGCATGGACACATTTATGCTTTACACACCTCCCCAAACACCCCCCCCCCCCCCCCCCCTCTACTGTCAACACAATCAATCGATAATGCTTACATCAATTCTCCATATACAGGTCTATAACCAGGTAAAAGGTGTTCATCCAGTCTTCTTGTTAGTAGTTTCTGCTTCTTACATATTATCTTTTTAAGTTTGTTCTGTATCACAACCCAATCCACTACACAACACCCCCCCCCCACACACACTTCACAACCCAGCACACACCACACCCTCACTGTCGTGTCTCTTAAATTGTCTTGTCTTTAAATGTTTCATTACTGGTGGGTTTTTTTTTTTTAGTCCTCTCTGACGAAATCAGGATTTAAGATGTTAATAAAAGATGTTAGAATTTTATTGCCAGAGAGGACTGGTGAAGGACACATTCACCCTTCACATTCCCACAAAAAAAAAAGTCTGCTATAAGATTAAATTGCATATACATTCTAGATGATTTGGCTCTAACCATGAATGTAGTAAATGCAGACAAAGCAAGATAAGCAAAAGTGCTTGTGAAGTTGTGGGCTTGTAGTTTCTGAATACTAGCTAGACGGTTATGCATCCTTTGTTTTACTAAATTTCTTATGAGGTTTGGTCATGAATGCATCTCCACTGCTCAGGCTGCGTCCCACGTGTCTTCACGGTTTAACAGAAAAGCTGCGACACCATCAGTGCTGTTTGCTGCAGGGTCGACCAATGTCCTTCTGTTAACGAAATAATTAACTCATTAACTGAAGATGTTTTCATATTACAGTTAAGCTGCTCTGTGGGGCTGAATTACTTTTGGAAGTCACCAAATATACTGCCGGAAATGTTTCTCTTGAGGAACTTCCACCAAGACATTAAGTTAACTCTCCTAATTTAACCCCGTATTACCTGATCGAGTTTGTAAAACCGCAGAATAAAAAAAATGGAAACAGTTGGAGGTGATTCTCAGCTCTCCATCATCCCGACTCTTCAGGAAACCTGTCCATTCAGTAAATCAAACTGGTGTTGCTATGTTGCAGTTTTTCCCTCTTACCTCCATTGTAGCCACGGCAGTTGTTAGCAGCCTTAGCTATGAGTTAGCTGTAGAGTTTCACAAGACAGTTACGGCCAGTTCTAATAATCAGGTGATGCCATTTGAGAAAATTCAAGTCTAAAAGCCCTTCAGGATGTGAGCTGGAGTTCATTTAAATACACCAGGTGCCGTCACGCTACGTAATGTTTTCCGCGTGCACGGTCCAAGGTACCAACTCAGAAGTGTTCCTGCTCTTAACCCACGTCAGATGGGAGGGCTGCTAAGGCTTCGTGGTGCCCTGGTCTCTTCAGCAGACAAGACAGATGGGCTGAGACTGCTGTCCACGGCTCTCACCTTCATTCTACCCACTTCTTGTCACTGTATTCGCGCAGATGATAAATGATCCCCCTCTGTGTTGTGATTAGACGAGCGTGTGAGCACTTACAGTGATTTATAAGGTTAGAAGTACAGATAGGCGAATTATAATGTGCACGGACAAGACTTAGCATAACACCTTGAGGCAGAAAATGATGTGGACATTTTTTATCTGCTCGTGGTTAGACGCACACAGGGATATTTTGTTCGTCCTGCAACAGAGCAATTAGCTGCGTGCTAACGCCGGGTCTTCTTACCGAACATTAGCATGCAAAACATGAAAATATCACATCAATGAAATGAATTCGCTGTATATGTAAAAGAGGTTGTTAGTGATGAGACCCACAAACATAACAATTACGCAGTGGGAAGTTCTCCTGATGTTCTCTGAGGCCTTTGTACGACCTCCAGTTCATTGTTTTGATGCAGTGCCAGTGTTCCCATCATCCCTCACTTCCAGCCACGGCTGACAGCTGTTTCATCCTAGAATAAACAAAAGAGATGCAAACAAGAGAAACTATAACTTTGTTCAGCACTGTTCTTAATAACCCTTTTTAATCTAGTTGTGCACGGAAGTGGAAGACGGATGACATCAATGTTGACAATAGCTGGAGCTCCAACGGTGGACCAGCTGCTCATTTGGTTAGAAGAGAACAACATAAACCAAATCTAACAAACGGCACACTGTTTTGCATGCCCCTAGCATATCTACGTTTTATGGATTCATTTTTTTTAATTTGCTTTGCAAATGCAATCCAATTTGCTCTTTCCATTGAAGAATTTTTTTTGGTTCTTTTGAGTCATTTGGCATCCATTCTGCATAAACCAGCTACACGGCTGCAGTGATATGTGCACGTCTAAGTTGGCCAGAGTATGTCAAGCAGAGAATGTGGTGCAATTTACCCTCAAATTACTGGTAAAGAATCAGAAAGCTGTTTACCCCGGACCTCTCAGTCTTTACGTCAGCCTTTACCTATGAGACAGGAAACGTGTCGACCATGTTTCGTGCCATCCTGCTCTCTCCTCTTTGCCTTTTCCGACCCCGACGCTTTTATCTCAGCTGTCAGCGAGGTTTGACAGTCTTTGTAAATATTTACTACTCCTTCCGCATGATGGATACGGAGTCGCTGGTGTCACTGCTGCTTCAAAGGGTGGATAGAAATTTTCCAGTAGATAGAGAAGAAAGGAAGGACCACTTGAGAACAGCAGATGCTGCTCGACAAAGACGAGACCCTGAATATCAAACACACCTCCCCCCCTCAGCATCTTACTCCTACTGGTCTATATGCCTTTTTCTTTTTTTTCATACTTCTTCTGAGTTTGTTAAAAAAGTTAGTTTTAGTAGTGCAAAACAATATTGCTGAAATGAAAAACAAGTTGTTGTTTTTTTTTTTTGGTAAGTCAGATATTTGACACTCATTCAAAATAGGAATAAATGTGTAATAAATCTGTAACAATACAAAAAGATGGACAATATCGCAAATTGTCAGTTTAGGAATTTCTAATTATCCTGGTTTGTCTGGCCAGTTTCAAAACCACATAACTACGCTACAAGCACATAATGATTTTACAAAAGTGTAGTATGCTGTATGCAAACAGCTTCTCGGTTGGCTGATTCTGATTCTTTGTGTTCGCTCTTTAAGTTTGGACTCATGTTTGTGTTTGCTTGACTTCCTGTTTTATTTTTGTGATGTTAAAATTCATGCTGTGTTCATTCTGAGGCCTAACCGTGCTAAAATTGCTGTGTCATGATGCTGTGGCATAAATTAAAGCCATGACTCTTCGCCTCAAATCCTGCTTCATTCGAGGCCACCGGTTGTTTTGGTGTCGTCTCTATCAAGTAGCTAAATTAAGTCTAGACAGATCTCAAGGTTACTGTGTTTTTCCACTTGGTATTAGATGAACTGCCCGCCTTTCTGTCTTTGTCATTCTGAAGAATCCAGCGTTCTGTGACGACCTCTCTGAATTTTGAATGCAGCCTTGGGGAATAAACTCCGTTTGCACCTCCGTCGTTTGTCAGTGCCTTGTTTAACAACCGAATAGATTGCATCACCAGTGCACAATAATAATAATTCTTACGACTAAGAAGATATCCAAATTCTTTAAACAATTTTATTTCCTGGAGAGCTCAGGATTGATTTCCTCTGTTCTAGTCTCTCCTGATTGTTCACACCTGTGAGCCACATCACGGATCCAGTGGAGAACCAGGCGCTGCTCAAGGAACTTGTTTGTAATTGGGGACTGAATGAAGCAGGAGATCGACGGTAGTAACATCAACTCTAACAGTCTGTTGTCGTCAGGAGGCAAAAGTCAATGTTCTCGGCTCGACCGGTTGATCCACGTTCCTACCTTCACCTGTGGTCACCAACTGAAAGAATGAGATTACAAATGCAGCATGGCTGGACTCTCCCTGACTGACAGGACGACAGGTGAAGTCGCTGGGACTGATTCGGAGCAGAGTTGTAGGTCCTCCATATTGAGAAGAGTCAGTTGAGGTGGTTCAGGCATCTGGTTAGGAGTCCTCCTGGTCACCTCCTCTGGGAGGTGTTTCAGCATGTCCATGGACAAGGCCTCAAGACAGACCCGGATCTATTGGCTGAGAAATCCCCATGGAAGAGCTAGAGGAGGCGATTGGTCAGAGGAAGGTCTGGACCTCTTTGCTTAGACTGCTGTGAAAGTTTATGGATGGATGGATGGATGGATGGACTTTCAGTCCTACTAATGGACCAGGTGAACTCACTCATGCAGGGTCAGTACATGATGTGCAGTTCTGGTGGCCGTAGAACAAAGATGTGCCCCAACGTCTGTACTGGCACGTATGTTGCAAATATCGATATCCTCAGACGAAGATCAGGATACAAATTTGGTAAATGGTAAATGGACTTACATTACTATAGCGCTTTTCTAGTCTACTGACCACTCAAAGCGCTTTACAGCATGTGTCACGTTCACCCATTCATTCACACACTGATGGCCGAGGCTGCCATGCTAGCTGCCACATGCTCACCAGGAGAAACTTGGGGCTCAGTATCTTGCCCAAGGATACTTCAACATGTAGCCAGGGGAGCACGGGAATCGAACCGGCACAACCCACTCCACCACCTGAGCCACAGCCGCCCCAAATTTGAAATAGCCCAGTTTACCGAAGTAAACAAAATAGAAAACCATGTCATTTAGCTTCAGAGACGTCTGGAAGATTCCATTTAACAATTTGATTAATTTTTGTCTAAAGCAGTGGTTCTCAACGTTTTTTGAACAAAACCCCAATGAAAAAAAAAAAAAAAAAAAATATATATATATATATATATACAGTCATGAAAAAAATCATTAGACCACCATTTTTTCTTTACTTTCTTGTTCATTTTAATACCTGGTACCACTAAACGTCATCATGTGACTAAAACAGACAGAAAAGAAAACACTGAATGCATAAAAGCAGTGTTTTTGGCAGTACAACGCCATAGCTATTGATGTAAAAACTTAAGTGATTTAGGTTATAATCAAGAAAACCATGGAAAATGGTAAGATATCAGCTCTTAAATAAAACTCTTATGAGCAATCTTTGTGGTTATCGTTATGTTTGTCCAAACAAATGTACCTTTAGTTGTACCAGGTATTAAAATGAACAAGAAACTGAAGAAAATAAGGGTGGTCTAATCATTTTTTCCATGACTGTATATATATATATATATATACATTTATATATATATATATAAAGTGCGTGTCTGTGTAAGCATGGATTTTAATTTGTGGAAATAGAAATAATGGGAATTACATGGAAATAATACAATTAATAGTATTATTATTAGTAGTAGTAGTAGTAGTATTATATTATCAACCGTTGGTGTAATCCTGCTCACATTAAGGAACGCATCTGTTGCCCAGTTGATGAGCAGCAGATCTCTGTCCCATGTATCCATCCATCCATCCATCCATCCATCCTGAACAACAATGAACATTTTTCCCCCCCTTGGAGTTCCTCGTACTATGGTATGACGTAATGCGCGCTAGGGATTCCCCTTTTTAGCGGAGATAATTTGCGGAGAAAATTTTTGCGCTGATTTAGGAGAAGGACAGAAGCCGCGGAGGAGGAGGATTTACTGAAAGCGCCACATCGAAGAACAGACAGGTGAAATATCTGACCTCCAGGCTACTATAAAAATTTAATAATTAACTACACATTTATGTGTGTGTGAACAGTCCTTTATAATAATATAATTGAAGCCTACCTTTGCCAACTGTGGAAAATGATTTAATTGTTGAGTGCTGATCCCTCAGTGACTGGAAGTAGCCGAGTCTTTAGATGCCTTTTCTGGATGTTTTTTAGAAAGATGCTCCTGTAATCGCAATGCCTTCATGGCTTCATTGGAGAACACCTGCTCACATAACAAGCACATTGGCAGATGTACGTTGCTCAGTGATGGAATAAATCTATATTTACATAATTAGCATTGTACTGCCAGCACTTTTTCTTGTTTTTTTTTTATTGTACTGTAAATGGTTGTGATTAAACATGATTACGTAGTCTTCATTGTGTATGTTTTCGTTGGTTGCCCCTGGGAAATGTGTTATTCTTTGAAAGGAAATCTGAACACAACATTTTATTGAAACTTAAGTAGATTATACTATAAAAAAACCTTGGCAAACCATGGAAGTTTAAAATAGCGTTCTCAAGGCGTGGCACCCCTCATTTGTGCCTGAGCGCCCCCCTCTCAGCCCTGACGTTTCCAGCGCCCCCCTAAAGGTTCAGAACGCCCCCTGGGGGGGCGGTACCGCCCCTGTTGAGAAACCCTGGTCTAAAGCCAAACACCTTTCAGCAGGAAGGACCACGTGCACACTCTTCCAGTTTTCTTTGTTTCTCCATTAGTTACAAATCACTTCAAGCCTTGTGATTCTCCGTGCTAAATCTGAGATGTAAAATGATGAAGAAAAAACCCATCTCCTAGTGCAGTTTATCCAAACAAAGTGTCTTCCACTCCTCCATCCTCTTCTAAGGCCAGGAGGTGAAAACCAAGGGTAAAACCTGAGGAATAAATACAAACTAGAAAAGAACAACAATTCTCCCATAAAGTGATATACAGATAAAATCCGTGTTCTGGATCAGATACGGATCAGCCTTTTAAATTTGATAGAGGTTCCCATTGTCAATCCCTGAGTGAAATTTCATGAGTTTTGGGCAATAATTAACAGAGATATTGAGAAACAAAATTTTCGGCCCCATTGACCGTAATATTATCGAAAATTTGAAAGTGATCCAGGCATGGGCGGAGTTTGCGGGGGGGCAGGGGGAGCATTGCTCCCCCTGGTGGCTGAAATATGTAATTGCATTGTCAACGAACTGGCAAAAATAAATAAATGTTTTTTTTAAGTCCAAAATAAACTGCAGTATATTGTGACAGTTAAAATGAATCATGTTATATTTTGTTTCTTAATACATTTAACATCATTAACATTAACATTTATAACATCTACTGTGTACTGTATCCTGTTGCAACTACTGGTTTTGAACATCATCTAATCTTGGACTTCGTGGTTTCGTGGTGAGTGTTTCTTGTGTGCCATCATGTGCGCTCGAGTTTGCACATATGTGTGCATGTGCACAAAGCATGTGCAAAGTCAAACTACGCCTATGGATCCAGAATCCAGGATTTCTTCCGGATCACAGCCAAAATTAAATCAGTTCTTCCTTTTCACATTTCTGACAACTCCTGAAAATTTCATCAAAATCCATCCATAACGTTTTGAGTTATCTTGAACACAGACAGATAGACGCCGGCAAAAACATGACCTTCAAAACCTACGACTGTCATTTTATACTGGCTGCGGTTACATGATGTTTTTTAATTCAGAATTAATAATTAGGAATTAAATAATTCTGAATTAAACTATTTTCCTTCGAGTTTACATGGAAATAGTAATTCCGAATTAAGGTTTACATGGAAAACACGTTTGTTTGGCTTTATCGAACTCCTCTTTAGGTCTGGGGGTTGGGAAGGGTTCTGATTGGATGGGGGGGTGCGGACGTCTTTACATCTACCGGAAGAAAACAAACTTAGCTAACTGGTTAGCAACAACATTTCACTTATTTTTGACCTGGGTGGCGTCTCTATCTGTGAAACCTCCTTCATTTAACCTGGCCGCTTTGAAAAGCTCACAATTTTTATGTTTCCTGCCATCTGTTCTTTTAATTATTTCCAGTTCCTCCAAGCTATTTATTAAATAAATCTTCTCTGCTCTTGAACACCGTTTACTGCGTGCTGCCATCTTGAAAACAAGCCCAGCGTCGAATATAAGCGTCATCGCGACAGACGGGCAAGAGAACGAGCATGTGCAGAAAGACGGGAATTAATCTAAACAGGAATGAGTGTAAACATGACCGCGGAATTATTTAATTCGGAATTAAAATGGGAATAAACCAGCCACTTACTTCGGAATTAAGTTTAATTCGGAATTGACATTTTCATATGGAATTAAGTGTTTACATGGTAACTTTTATTCAGCTTTAACTTTAATTCTGAATTAAAGAGGAATTAAAGTTTCCATGTAAACGCACCCACTGGTGCTAGAACATGTTTTTGTCATGTTTCCTGACTATTCATGTCATGTTCCTGGGTTTCTATTTCTCGTTGCTCCCCAGTCACCTGATCTAGCTCACCTGTGTTCCAGCCACTGCACTACTGCCAGATTATCTGAAGCTACCTGCCAGATGCATCCAGTCTGTTTTCAAGATAATGAAGCAACCCTGACATCTCTCTGCCCCCTGAACCCTGCTTTCCCTGCTCCTTACCTGGAACATTTGTTTAATCCCAGGTCCTTTGGTATGACCCCTGCCTGGCCGTCTGGATCAATATACGGACCACGTTTTCTCCCTGGGACGTCCCCCTGCCCAACCCCGTCACTCACCGGCCTCTTCCCGCTTCAGATCTGGAGTCGGTCCTCGTGGTCCAGCGTCCAGAGAAGCAGTTTTTTTTCCTTTTATGATGAAGCCAATAAAAGCTTTATTCTCTGTACTGGTGGCAAAGTTTGGGTTCTCAATTTATGAACTCATTAGTTTCGCTTAAAATGAAAAGGACTGAGGGCACCTGATCAGAGTACTGAGACCAGTTCTGTAAATGTACTGTGTCGTATAGATTTGTTCATAATCCTCTACGTCAAGCAAAGACCTGTAAACGGACTTTTTTTTTTTTTTAATCCAAAGCAGCTTAGAAGTGAGAAGCACACCGGGAGCAGAGTGGAGCTGAGTATCTGGTCCTGGGACACTTCAACATGTGAAATGGGGATGAAGCCAGAAACTCTTGAGCGTTGACAGGCGACGCCTCTGAGCTGCATGTGTCAGATATCTAAAACTGTCTTGTAGCGTCTCTGAAGTGGCTCCAGGAGCTGAATGAAGGCTTTGGGGGGGGGGGGTGGTCCTTCACATGGTGGTCCACAGTAAGTTAGCCTAGTTGAGCTAACTTCCCTCCTGCAAAATAACACGACAACACACCTCAGCCCTTTCTAAAGTCTAATTAACACGTGATATACAGCGTTGCTGTTTAATATGTGGCCTCAGGGCTCTGGCACTGAGCTGGGAGGAGATTTTTGGCTTAAACTAAATCCTTTAACTCAGGAAATTATATTCCCGCTAACAGTAAGACATACCGACTGGAAAAAAATGCAATAATACAAATGATAAACCATAACCGCTTTGTATTTGTTCTTTTAAACACTTGTCTCCTCAGAATTAGGTTAGTCGAGTCTAAAGGGAACTCTCACTCATTAACATGGAAGACTTAAATAATATGTTGCTGTGAGTGCGCTTTAAAGCTGGGAGTATCTGCGCTTTCATTACTGCCTGGTAGAAATTGTAAACCGTGAAGTAAATAAAGTTAGTGACAGTGATGGGGCGAAACAAATGCTGCTTTCATTTGATTTTGTTTCATTTCAGGACTGGGAGAAGCTAAATATGTGCACCAGGCTGGGAAACCTCATGAAAAGGTTTTAGCTGTTTTAACAAACACCAGAGCCATTTACAGCTGCTACGGGGTGGATAGTCAGGGGGCCTTCATGTTATTTCTGTTTGTTCTTATTATGAATATTTAGCTGATTAAAAAAGTCAAGTCTGTTTTGTGTTTGATCCTAAATAACGACATTTTTTATTATTATTTAATTTTATCTCATTTGTTAGTTTCAAGTCAATACAAGGATAGACGGCTCCATATTTTTGTGGAAGGGTTCTTATAAATTTGGGAAGCTCCACAGTGAAGCTCGGAAGTGTCTGAGTCCTCTAATGAAACTCTCAAATGACTTATATAACTTAAATTAATAACCTATGTTAACTTGTCAAGGCAAGCCTTTAAATTAATTACCTAGCTAGGGTCTATTTTGAGTTTGCCAGCTAACTACTGTGGCTAAACAAAATTACTAGTAAAATTACTAAAGACAGAGATAATGAGACAAACGAAAGTCAGCAGAAAGTTAAGATGAGGAAATCTAACGATGCTGATGCAGCGCTTGACTTCACTGTGACTACGGTGGGATTGATACAGACTAAAAACCTATTTTAATAAAGTTATTCTGTTATGAGTTGATCTATATTTCTTTCTTTTTTGTTTCCATTAAGGATAAAGTGTTAAGCAGAGGTGGACTTTTTAGAGACAAATTCTAATATTTACAGTCGCAGTGGGGGGGGTGTTACAGCAGAAAATAATTGAGAACCAATGAGTTAATTGAATGTAAAATGGTCAGTGTGATGCTGTTCCCTCTTCTTTTGTTTCCTTCTATGTACAAGTCCAAGAACCAGTGAAAATAAATTGTATTGATACAAGAAACCATTTTTTGCTTTTCAAAAAAATAAACTTTAATACAGACATCTTTATAAACAGCGTGCATCTATGACTTGTAAATCCATTTAACTCCAAGACACAACTCATGACACAGATAACACACAGCAGAACGAGTATCGACATGCCATCGCTGAACTGAGTTTCCCGTTTCTCTTCTCTCTGCTCAGAGTCGGGAGGAGAGAAACGGATGTACAACCTTCCTCTTATCAGCATGCAGTGCAGTCTGTAACACTCAGGTTTGCTTCAGTTAAATCTTGTCTGATCTGGACAGTAAAGTTCCTCCACAGCTTCTGTATCTAGACGTTGGCGTGACCTGTGTGCAGTGACAACAAAATTTAAACTCGTTGTCGTCGCCCGACTGTTTTTACTGTCCTCGATCATCAACAGGATACGAGCGGTGAGACCTTTAAATGCAAACTTTATAAACTTTTTTTTTTTTTTTTTTTGGAAGTTGATTGAAGTTGCAGTTGCGAGATGTTCCTGTCAGATCTCTGCGGGGACGGTTTTATCTGCTGAAGTGAACCAGTTTTATTCCAACACAGGAAAAGCTGAACTATGATGTAAAGACGGGGTGTTCGCATTTTTTTCATTTCATTTTTTTGTACAAGACATGTCTCGCTGCCAAATTCATGCCTAAGTTTTTTTTTTTATTTTTATAATCAATAAGCAACAGAATCTTTAATTTCCTTATTCATCAATTGTACCATTGACCATTCAGTCAAAAATCCTATTAAATGACTTCATGACTTGACACTTTTTTCCATCCTATTTCAGAGTTTGAATCTGTGAGCCGTATTTTTAAAGCTGACATATTGGACTCTATTTTTCTGAGACTGACACGATGTCTTGAGGTTTTAATGGAATATCTGTGGCATGCTTTTGTCCAAACACCTCCTCAGCCTTCCCCATCCACCTCACAATCACCGTCATGTGAATTACCCCTTCAATTCAGAGCAGCCAGACTGACTCATATCAAAGAGGAAAAGGATCAGGATGCTAACAGGCTAACAGGTTGGAGGTCACAGGTCCTCTTTCAACCATGTCTTTACAGCTCTGTGGCAGCAGCTGGTTCTGGTGGGGAGGGGGGGGGGGGTCACTCCGCAAACCACCAAATTATCTTTTATCAAACAGATTACACTTCATAGTCAACAAAGTTTAACTCTTCTGCTTCATCTGTAGCTTATTTTGTAAGAAATTTAACATAATAGCCAAAACACCAAACACAAAAAGCCAGACGCACAAAACAGGAGGGACATTTGGCACGATGTGACCATCTTGTAATTTAGATGTTAAAAACCGTCTAACACCAACAGTAAATTTAGTCAAATTGAGATATGGCTTGAACCTTTTAAAATCTGTGAATACTTTTGAGAAATTATTATTATGACCATAAAAAAGAGGCTCTACAATAATGGGATCTCCACTGTGAACTGACTTTGGATAAAGTATGTGTTTCCAAAACAGAAAGTTTTCATTTATTACAACCAGAAACAAACATAAAAAAAACATTGAAAAATATTTGAGTGTCATTGGTAAACTTCTTTCTCTCATTATTTCTGCACTGAGAGGCAGTTCGGACCTGGTATTATCATGCATCCTGGGTGACTGCGAGCAGACCGACAACAGTGGTGTGATTAAAAAAAAAAAAAAAAACCTTCAATTCAAAGGTTTTTACGTAACAGGAATCAACAGGGAATAAATAGATTTAAAAAAAATGAAAAAAGTGGTGAAGACAACCTCAGATAAACAACACGTGGCTTATCATTAGCTTTTAATGAAAACCGAAGCCAAAATGCAGAAGCTGGGTGTGAAAAGCTGAGTCCTCTGCTATTCAATAGCTTGTTGAGCCACAGTGAGCGGGAAAAACTGGAAACAGCCATTTTCTGTGTGAGGTCATCAGTCTCCCAGAATGCTGTGGAGGAATCTTCATCTGACATTTGACTCCAGAGTATTTAGTTGTGCAGAGGAGCTCACGGTTGAATTCATGACTTCGAGGAGTCCAGTTTTTTGGTCTCATCCGTCTGAAGGACGTGGTTTTGTGAATCTTAGGTTTTTTTTTTTAGATGCAACTTTCTCAGTCTAAACCAGGCTGCCATGCTTTTTTCGTTTATGTTGTTTTGTTTTATTTTTACAGAAAAGACACGTCTCACAGTATTTCCGAAGAAGCCATAACTTTTCAGTCTTTTCCGTTTTGTCTGATTTTCATATGAATAATCTGTCTCACTGTTGAATGATGGACCATAGATGATTTAAAGGACGGCCCCATAATGCTTCCCTGACTGATTCTCTAACTGTATTGCTTCTGTTGTTCCTCTTTGGCATTGTGTTAACCTACAAGTAGGGCTGGGAAAGATAACGCCTTATTATCGCATTAACTCAATAGTTTATTAACGGCAACATTTACTTTATCGTGCATTAACGCATGTTGCTCACATGCTTTTATTTTGAAAAGTCTGTTTCTGGCTGTTGTGGAACCAGAAGAGAATTGGCAGAAAAACATGCAGAAAAGCTCAAACAGACATGGAGACGGTAGAGTTACAGAACTTTCACTTGGACATTTTCATTTTAAAGTTCTCCCAGAACCAACCACCTCCTCGGTCCTTTCAGCCGCCACGTCTCCAATCACAGTGGCGATGCCGATAGGACGCACTGATGTAGGAAACCGCCGCTCCATACCACCTGCTGGCAGCAGTGCGCCACTTTTGTTGATACCCAACCACCAATAAATAAAAGATCAAGAAGATGGCAAACATGGAGAAAAAATGTAAGAAAAACCAAATAGAGCAGCCAGATCAACACTGAAGGTCTGAGAGCTTCTCCAAGGAGCTGCTCTGTTGGCATTTATTGTAATGGTGGTCAGAAATGAGACAGGAGCCTCGTAGGCTAGTCAGAGGGGACATCTAGATAACTGGACAACATCTCCCGCTCGCTGCACATTTAATCAACGCCGAGAGGACACCAGGCCACACCCAGCGTTTTTTATCGTTGCTGGGCCGCTCGATGGAGACAGGCATGCGTAGAGCGAATTGCCGAATGACGTTTTCCGTTTTCCACGGCCATAATTTTTTGAAACCCTTCGTAGCGGCAGCAGCAGGACAAACGAACACCGGTTTACAGTGAATAACATCCTTAAAATTCATATCATTTCGTCTTTGTGCTTGTTGAAAAGGTTCATTCAGCATATTTATTTGATTTGATTTTTTAATTTGATTTTTACCGCTCCAGCCATTTTGTGAATGTTTAAAAAACATACAGCCAGATCTATAACTGACTGAGTTACAACAAAGCATACTGAATTTACATACTGAATTAACGTTTTCAACAAGCACAAAGACCAAAGAATATGAATTTTAAGGCTGTTACTCACTGTAAACCGATTGACAAAAAAATATGGGCGTGGAAAACGTCATAGGTAGCATATCTCGACAAGTAGCAGATATCGACAGAACACCGGTTTACAGTGAGTAACATCCTTAAAATTCATATCATGTCGTCTTTGTGCTTGAACATTGAAAACGTTCATTCAGCATGTGAATTCAATATATTGAATTATAATAAAAGGAATATTATCCTTGCATGAAACTCACTGTGTCGTATTAACTATTTAACAATAGTGCAAAGAGGAACATCCACGTAGCGGGACTAGTCGTTGGTTTACAGTGACTAACAGCCTTAAAATTTATATTATTTCGTCTTTTTCCTTGTTGAAAACGTTAATTCAGTATGTAAATTCAGTATGCTTTCTTGTAACTCGGCAACAAATTTATGGGCGTGGAAAACGTCATTCGGGAATTCGCTCTGCGCATGCGCAGAACCCCGAGGTAGCGTATCTCGACAAGTAGCAGAAATCGACAGAACACCGGGCCTCCGCTGATGCTAACAGGCCTACGGTCAAAGTGGCGACGAAGATGTAACACTGGCTGAGGACGTATTCCTCTGACATGGCAGCCATGTTGAGATGACGCCAAGCTCACCAACTACAGACTCATTTCTAGGGCTGCAGCGATACACAAATCTCGCGATACGATACACGATATTCGGCTCACGATACGATATATATCGATATTCATCTTGCAATACATTTACATAATTTTTTGAAAGATTTTAAAGGGACAAAGTGATATTGGTGACATCTTGTGAGTGTTCCAATGACTTTGTTTCAATTAATTGAACTGAAAGCATCAATTTCACATTATATGGCTGACAGGCAGCTTGCAAATGCTGGACAAAATGAATAAAAGATGTGTTGAGAAAAATAGTTTCATTTACTGTATTTAAACAGTGCAAATTGTTGCTTGCAAGCTTTTAAAGAAAGAAGCTTAAAATATCGATACCCGCGGCTGAAAAATCGATACTCTCTGGGGAAATAAAATATCAATATATATCGCAGAATCGATAAAATCGCTCAGCTCTAGTCATTTCCCTGATGGAAACAACCTTTCGCAAACAAAGGATTGAAATGAGATGCAGAACTGACGTCCTTTCTTGCAGATTGGTAAGTAGCTCAGACTAAACTACTGTATTTATTTTGCTGTTAACATACCTGACAGAGTGGTATGGATGTGGGAGGGGTTAGACTGACACATGAACTTTCTGGAACGGCATCATTTATAGCGTGTTTCTCTACAGACCCAAACAATTATCTGAAGAAAAGCCTTACAGCTCAAACCAATAATAGAGTAACTTTCATGCACACCCTTATAAAGCACAGCAAGAGAATATATGTTTTACCAGAAACTGGAAAAGTAAAAAACATCTAAGATGAAGCTCTGTTCCTTAAGTCAAATCAGTGGAGTGGGTGCACCTTCAATGAGGCCCAGGACAGACCGTTAGCTTACTGTTAGCACAGGTGTGCTAGACTTAGGAAGCAATCAGAAGGGAATGAATGAATGAATGCATTCACACAGATGCTTAATTCTGTCCACTTGTGCTCGGATCATCCGGGGTGCATGTTAACACCGGTCTTTCAGAACACACAGGTACGTTTTTAATTCAGGGGAATAATGGGTACGCGCTGGAGGGTAGCCCATCAATCTTCTTTTGCACAGTTTCGTCACCATCAGTCTGGCACAGATGCACGGACATTTAAAATGCTGAACGCTACTTTGAACAGAACATTCAAACATGACAGGAACACACTGAGCAACACCAGAGCACACCGACGACAGGCACCACACACTTACAGGTTCAACACAGGTACGCTCTGCGTTGTAGCGTAGGACAGTGTTTTTGACAAATACTGGAGTAATAATGAACAAACATGCACCACAGAGTAGGAGACATTTGAACAATCACTGCTACACCTACTGCAGCTGATGCTGATAATGTCGGGCCTTTATTTAGCAAACTATTGCTGTTGATTGTGCTTGTGATGGAAACACCCATTGCTTATACACATGGCTAATTAGTGAAGCCACTTTTGTGCTGTCGATATATATGTTGGTGCGCTGTACTATCATCACAGTGACTATGGATGTTACCGTAAAACAAGCAGTGAGCTGCTATCTGTGTGTTTCCATTTGTATATCTGCACGTCTCCGCTGAACGCGTTGCTCATCATCGTCCGTGAGTTTGTGTGTGTTCGTGTGTGTTTGTGTGTGTGTGTTAGCGCGCTAGTCCCCTGCTTCATAAATATATCGTCCTCCTGCATCTGCAATCGAGGCGGCAGGGAACTGGCATCTCCGAGTCAACTTGATCATCTCCGCTAAACATGAAAGCCTCGACTCCAACCGGTCCGAGACGGAAACAATAAAGTAAAAAAAAAAATCTCGATTCAAAGACGGCGCCGTGCTTTTGACTCGCGGAGATGAATGGACCTGCTGCCAAAGCAAATACTGAAACGGCATTAAAAAAAAAAAACAATGCATTCTCTGCAGGCGCCATCGTGGTGCTTCAAAGGAGATGAAAGGCTGGGTGCATCATGGTATCTGGAAACGCTGGCTAGTCCTCAGCTAACTGATGTTTTTGACAGTCCTGTTTTTCTTTGAGATTTCAAGGCAGACGCCATCAAGTTGAATCACCTCCGGTGCGACGCCTGACCAGGTGTGCAGGACAGAGGATCGCCCAAGACATCTACCTGGAAACGCTTCAAGCACCTCCGTCTCTGCAGTAATAATGTCCCTTTCTTTATGTTTTGTTTTGTTTTGTGTGAGTTTTTTTTTTTTTTTTGTTAAAGCAAACATGAAACAAACAAGTCAAGCATGTCGGAATGTAAAACCTTTCCAGAATCCTTAACAAGGAAAAATCCTTCCGAAGTTTGTGGCGTTCCCTACCTCTTCTCAAGACATTAGCTAACCGTGTCCACTTATCATGACGTCCAAGAAGTTTCTGAAGCACACAGAGTATTGATACGCTCTCCGGGGGGGGGGTGGGGGGTTTGATGTGGATGAGGTTTGCTGTTACAGCGGACACACTTTGTTCTCTGGGATGGGCAGCTGAGCGAACGGGCCACAGTCGGTCTGGGAATCGTCGGACCGGGGGGGCGCGGTGCCGCCCAGGGGGATGCGGGCCGCGATGGCTGACATTTCTCCGGTTTGACTCTCGGCTGTAATTCCGGGTCGGTCTGAGGTCTGGTTTATGTTGCTCTCTGGGATGGTCCCCACGCCCGTGAAGTGCTGGATCAGGCACTTCCTGAACTGGACAGAAACAGAAAGCAACAGAATTAAAAAGTGATTAGTCTCATTTAACTGATTGTTATGTGAGTAATCCCTCACAGGATTAACGTCCGACCATCTATCTGAAACCAGTCTGGGACGGGAATAACTAATCAGATCTGGGGATCAGGAACAAGTCTGACATTTGTGTGACATTAACCTTTAACAAAACATTAGCTATCTTTAAAAACAGTCATCTTGAAAGTTCAAACTGTTTCGCCCAAGTAGTGCTGGGCGATATGGAAAAAATCATATATCACGATATGGACTATTTTATATCACGATAACGATATATATCACGATATACCATAATAAAGTATGTTTTCAGTTATTATCTGAAAAGTTTGACAAAAATTTCATTGCTTACTTTTCAACTTTATTTTGAAAGGACATTTAGCTGAACTGTCACAAACATACATTTTAGTGCAGCAAAAACAGGTAGGTACAGAGGTACAGTAGCTTTCACATTTTTTTTTAAAGTGCACAACAGTTTCTGAGAGGAAAAAAACATTTTGCACTGAAGTTCAGCTATAAAAAATAAACACAAATTATTTTTCATCTTTCTGAAATCTGTAACCTTGTAGTGCAAAGTTTGCAAACCAATATAAAGTGTCAAAAGTGAACATCAGGGTTGAAGAGAACTCTGTTTAAGGCATTAACCATTAATAAAAGTGCAAACATAAAAGGCTACTTTGTAGAAGTAGATATGATTCTATCAAATTTATCATTGCAGGTTATTTAATTACATATTTGCTGTAATAATTGATAAAATTAGGTTAGAAACGATAGAAGAAAAATGGCACGATATACACTTTTATATCGTCCCCACGATATATATCGTCATATCGCCCAGCACTACACCCAAGAGTCATTTCATTTAACTGTGAGAGTCTCCGCTGCTGTTTTCTGCTTTCGTTTTCTCGCTTCACGTGGATTTTTTTTTTTTATCAGATGCACCGGTGCTGTTCCTGCAGTTAGCTTCAGCTCAGTGTGCCCCCCCCCACACACACACAAACACACACTGAGACAGTGCTTCTCAATCATTTTCTGCTGTGCCCCCCCCCAAATAAAGAAGAAAAATTTGCCCTCTCCCTGACCTCCAACGCAACTATAAATAGTATCCTTTGTCTATAAAACTGTTATATTTGTTATACGCACACGACACAATATAGCTAATACTCCCTGCTCACACTGCTACCTACTGTAGTATATGTGCAATTACACTTTATTTCAGTACAGTGATCCCTTGCCAATTCACGCTTTAAGCTCCGCGGTTTTAGTTATTCGCAGATTTTTCAGAAACATATAATATAATAAAAAAAAATCAAGAAAAAATTGCAGAAACATCACAGGATGTTGTGCGCGTTCTCTCACAGTGAAGAAATGTTGTGAGCCAGCCTGGCCCCTTTAAGAAGGTGGCCTTATGGGTAATGTAGTGTGTGTGCAGCCCAGCGTGTATAGATTTACATTCTCTGTTAACCGACAGGAGCCCAACAATACAACCTGTGTGATGTTACAAGTTCCTGCAGTGCCAGAATAAAGTTCCCGTTCCATGTAGAGAAAACCAGACTTTTTCTTTTGTTGTTGTTAGCGTGTTAGCCGCTAATTACGAGCCAAAAATATCACAATACCAGCGGTTTGTTAACTACGGTTCAGAGACCAGAGGCTGTGAAGGTAACAGAAAGACCACAGTTGAGCCTTTGTCTTGTTTTGCTGCAGTGCCTCGCTACTTTTTTGCGTTTTTAAACATATTTTAAAACATATTATTTAGGCTCCAGTTGGTGGATTTTGATTTTCGTGGCGGGGGGGGGGCGCCGGTCCCCATTAACCACGAAAAATAAGGGATCACTGTATGAAAAAAAAAAAAAAAAAGTTCCAGTTGATGACAACTCATCACTAAACTGTAAATACCATTAAAGCTTAGCTACAAGCTATTAGCACCTAAAACGGAGCTCTCATTTAATTAGAAGACCTTTCGGCAGCAAATACTGAGCGTTGCTGTAAATTAGTGGCGCAGCAGACCAGACTTGTTAACACATGCAGGAGGAGAGTGTGGAGAGATGAAGGGTCAGTTTACAGATTCATACATCCTCAAATATTCAGTAAGCCAGCACTGTGCAATTACATTTTAATGGAAGAAAAAAAAATAAATGCTGGATCTCATTTAATACCTGGGAGGGAAACTTTAAAAGTTTTTACACCTGTCACATAAATTGCTCTCTGCACTGAGGAAGAGGAGTAATTGGGGGATATAATCTTTATTAGGCAGGACATATTATTTCCACTGCTAACAACCAGCCAGTAAATTGTGTCAGCGTTGTCTTTTTTTAGCCACAGCGGTCACAGTGAAGCCATGTTAATGGTTTCCCTGAAAGAACAGAGCCACTTTCAACATCTCTTTACTAATATCCCCGCAGTCACAGTTTTCTGCTTTATTTGTTTACTTCTACTTTTTAAGCCGCTGGGAGGAATCATAATTCCTGACCCTTAACTGGTTTGTCTAATTTGACATTTAAAGTCTCTTAACTGTCCAAACTGTGGCAATAATGAAATTGTGGCTCATGTTGTGGCAATCACAGCTTTATTTGTTCTCGGGTGGGTTTTTGCTCCCTGATGTCATGATGAAGCAGAATTTTGATGTTTAATTTTACACTCCAGGAACGCTGGTTAAGCTGCTTTAAAAAAAAAAAAAAAAACTGTCATTATTCTGTATTAGCCTTAGTTTTAAATGGGAGGGGGGTCGTCTTGAGCTCCCCCACCAGCTATAAGACTTCAACAAGTAACAGCATCAACATCAAGTGAAAATGGAAAATATTTATGGCATCAAAGTACAATTTAAAGATGGCAAAGATGTTGTTTTGGAGTGCTTTAGATGTTAACGGTGGTCCTGTGGTTGGTGAGGCCTTTAAAGGTGGGGTAGGTGTTCTTTTTTTGCAACACTTTTTACAATATTGCCTGAAAACCTTTCCACATTCCCATTGCACCCACTGAAATAAAATGTTTGCAAAAAAAAAACGAAACGTTTTGGTCCAGTCTAGAGGGTATAATCAGAGAAAAACTCTGACCAATCAAAATAGTGATCATCATTACTATCATTGGCTGCCTAATACGTCCATCAAATATCAATGCACTCCCACCCACCCCTCCCTCCCTCCCTCCCTGCGGTTCATGTAGTCGTGAATCGTGTGAAGGCGTGGTTTCGAGGGGTGGGCTGAAGAGGAGGAGGCGGAGCCTTTGGGAGGAGGGAGGGAGTGTATATTTTCAAAATCTCACTTGAGTTGGATTGATTGGAACCGTTTTTTCAAAGAACACCTACCCCACCTTTAAGCTACTACTAACTTCCAAAAGATGACTAAAAAGTAAGGATGCACGATAACCATTTTTTAAAACCAATACCAATAACCGATAACACCCACATAAACCTAAGATCATTACATCAATACTATGAACAAAAACAAAAGCAGTTTTGACTCTTTAAATGAACAGATATTTATTTTTTCCAATGAAAAACTATTGTCAAGTCCTCTCAAACATTTTCTTAAAGCTATTAAACAAACCTATTTGATATCTCACATCAACTTAAATTAAGTTTCATTACTGACTGATATAAAAAAAAAGGCTCCTTGAACTGATGGAAATACATGCACCAGAATTACTAACTGAAAAAGTTGATTCCTCAATGACAATAAAAAATAATGCACAGTGGATAATGTACTGACACACGTTAGACCTGTCTGTGTAAATAAATGTAAAAAAAAAGTGCTCTCTATAGTAACAGAAAATTACGTTTAAAGGGTTTTGGTTTGTGGTTCCATTCAAATGAATGCCTTTAATTAAAGTAAATGAGGTTTAGTAGTTTTTTTTTTTTTTTGGGGGGGGGTAATCTCATGGAAGCTTTAGAAGAGAGAGACGATGGAGAGGAGAGGGGAGTGGAGGGGACACTTGCTCCTGGTTTCTCACGTTAGCTCACGTTAGCTCATGTTAGCTTACGTTAGCTCACGTTAGCGCGATTTCAAAACTCCACGGAAGCGACGGTTATGTTTCAGGTGGCTGATAAGGTTTGACGTATTAAAGCTTTTACTATTTTTCCCTCCTTCGTTTGGAGCATTTGTCACAAATAACCAGCGAACTATCTTCCTCTGAAACTTTAATAAAGTTCCATACAATCGCCGCCATGTTTTTTTTTTTTCTTTTTTAAATCAGCGCACTGTGCCGCAATGCTGCATTCAAGGTGTAACGTAAATTCCTCTGTTCCCTTGTTTGCTAGTCGTTCTTTCAGTCTTTTTCCTTATCTTTTTTTCTATTTTTATGTGCAACATGTGGGAAAATATTGTGGATATCAATTAAAATCAGCAACTACCAAAATTATGACCCAGTTAACAAGTTGTTTTCTGGCATGAGGGGGTATTCTTGATTTTCCTTACTTGAGTAATCGTTTTTCTGATTTCGCCGACGTCACTTGAACATAACATTCACTGCCGGTCATTCAAGGCTCAGAGGGAGCGAGGCACTGCTGTGTTGACAGAAATATATATGTTATCGGGGCTATTCGTCGTGATATCGGACTTATCGGGATGACGTCATAATTTCCTGTTATCGGACCGATAGTTATCGTGCACCCCAAGAATCCATGTGAATCCAAGAATCCAAGAATCCTCTGATCCTTCCTTCAATGGGATCTGCCTCTTTTAAAATCAGCAGTACAGCTTTGTGCTTTGGGCCGGATGATCCTGCTCTGGGTTGGATCTGTGATGCCACATCACGCTGCAAATTGAAATGCTCGGTGTTTTCTCACATTACTTGTCATTTGTTATAATGCAGTGGCTGATCAGTGCAAACGCTCGCCGCAGTCAACGGCCAATCCTGATGTAAGCAGCAGTTCTTACTGTAAAAAGAATCAAATAATCCTCAGCTCCCTCAAGGTCTCTTTTTGAGGAGCAAACATGTGAGATAATCCATGTTACATGAAGATTTTTTCACATGGTGGGAGAAACTGCTGGGTAGCAGGTGTTGCTGAAATCCCCAGAAATCATCACAAATGCTTTGGGATGTTGTGTTTGTTGCCTGGCAACAACTGTAGTGATGACATCACATGTAGCATCTGCTGATTACACTCTCAATAGACAGCATGGATGTAATTTTGCTTCCACTACTTCAACATCTGGGGTGCAGAGGTTAGGGTTAGGGTTAGGGTTAGTCAGTCACACCATCTGAAATCCTCTTAGAGAGGATGCTGGAGTATTAATGTAAAATATAAGTTATGGGTACCATCATTTTTGTCCAGGCCTGTTATTAGTTTGTTTTTTTTAAATAATAATGTTGATCAGCAATTCAAAAGTGATGGCTGATTTGATTTTAAAAAAATTTTTTATTTTTTTAACTTTTGTAAGTTTCATGATTCAGTGAGAATCCTTGACATCTCCTCTTCAGGGGTACCAACAATTTCAGTGCTACGTAGATGATACTCAGCTGTACCGATCCTTGAAACCGCTAAACTAACTGGACTCAAAATCCAAAATGCTGCAGCTACAGTTTTGTTGAGAGATCAAAGATCTAACTTTTACAATCTTGGCTAACTTGGTTTTAAATCATCCCAACATCACTCCGGGTCGCAGACTGCAGGGTTACTTGTCCTTCCTCGAGATGCTAAAACCAGAACAGGAGGCAAAGTCTTCAGTTGGTGTTTGGGAAGTAGACATCTTCTCCACCTTTAAGACTCAAAACGTTTCTTTTTTTCACCTGCATACTTTATTGTATGTGTATGTCGTTATTATTGTCTCTTTCCCGCCATCTGGCGGCCCCGTTGACCAGCTTTGCTCGTCTCTACGGCCGCCACATGCTTGGCCAGTAATCTGTTGGGTTCATAGTTAGGATGTGGTTGATGAATTGGCATGACGTGAAACTTCACTTTTTCTTTCAGCTGGATTGAATATGGATTGTGATTTGTAATGAATTAGATTATGCATGAATTTCAATGAATAGCCATTTAAGTTAGATTTAATTGGATTTTATAAACCGTGTAGACTACTCTCTGTGGAAAGTGCCTTGTTGTGAACTGGTGCTGTATAAGTGAATTATATTGAACATTTCTGATCATAAACTGGTTTTAATGATGACAGATAAGCCCCTATCGTATGCTTCCCACTAGCCGCTACCCACTAGCCACTACCCGCAAATTGCGTGTTTAGGAACCTCCTCTAACCGCTAATGCAATCTTCCGCTCCCTAAACCTGCTACCCCTTATGCTGACTCCCTTATTCACTTTGTAGGTGTGGCAATGGGTGTGTCTTTTGCCCTTTTCCGCAAACTCGGTATCTAACAATCGTGAGTTGCGGGTAGCGACCCGCAACCCGCATGTCAGCGCGTACAAGAGCACGTACAAATGGCATCAATGGTCACATGTGGACGTGCACAAACAGCTCTACCTCTCGAATTAACTCTTACATAAAAAGCGTGATCTGGCCTCAGTTGAACCCCTGAGAAAATAGCAGAGATCGTCTCAAACGGCTCGCTCGCCAGTTAAACCATAGACGACCAGAGCGTGTTTTACTGGGAGGACACCAACTATCTGGGACTTCCAGGTAGCTGATAGGAATTGTCTGTGTAAAAATATTTATATGTATATATCAGTGCAGAGGAGGAGGAGGAAGGAAGAGGAGGAAGCTCTACAGCAGAGTCCCAGACAAGCTGCACATGAGAGCTGCTCTGATCTGGATGAAAATATTCTCCATAGCGGTTAGCAGTTAGCGCAACCTGCTCTTAAAGGCAACGGCTACTGACGCACTGATTGGTTTAAGAGGTGGAATGCCCTAACCACTCCTATGGATAATATAGCTGGTAGCGCAGGTAGGATAGCGGGTTTAGCAAGGGTGGAAGATTGTTTTCTTTGCGGGGGAACGCCCCTCCCACTACCCGCTATCCCTTAATAGCGGCTTTAGGAGATCTGGTGGAAGATCAGGCCCATAATCTGCTGCTTCCACATGCAAACAATGTTATCATGGACAAATAATAAAAAAATGACCAGCAGAAATCCTCCAGGCAGGATAAAGCAGCTTCCTACGATATCTGATGGATCATGATTTTACTGTTTGGGATTTATTGCGCTTCAATGCTTAATGTTTCATTCAACTTTTTAAGTGGCAGCAGTAAGGAAAGGCAGTGGACTTAATATGAATATGAATGAATAAATAATATCAATATGAATTAAAATCCCCATTTAGGTTACAATGACGACCTCATGCTTTAAATATGAAATACAGTCCTGACTTCATTTTAAATGATCTCTTCTTTTACCTCTGACTGATTAACTGACGTGGCATTTAGGGATCAAAGGCTGTTTAAAGGCTCATGTGAAAAGGATTTTAAATAACTCCATTTGAAGTCATACTGTAGTAGAAACCTTTTGACCTTTTGAGATCACTGGAGGCTGTATACCTCTGAAATTACACGCAGCATTAGTTATGCATCATGTAAATCCCCCGAGACTCTGTTTCACCTCACCTTGTTACGTAGCCCACAGAGACAAAAGGTCACCTGGATTCATATGTGTGCTGGCTGTTTGTCTGGCGCGCTCCTGTCCAGACCTCGTTTCTATTTACATCCAGTCAAGGTCTTCGTGGAGACACCGGCTGACCCACTTAAAAAGCCTCAGGACTGGGGTAAACATGTGGATATTCAGAATGCATGCAGCAGTTCGGCTGGTCAAGGCCATCTGTGTGTACAGTTGGATTTCTATAAATAGATGACTTTAAATCATTCTGAGAACTTATCTCATATCTGTTCATGTTTACCAAAATGTGCCTCGTCAGTTTTGATATTCACTCTCCAGGCAGCGCCGCAAAGAGCCCTATCGAAGAATAAGAGTCGTCATGTAGAACAAAAAGTGGTCGGAGAATACAGTACAACGAACTTTACACGGCCGGAAACTGTAGAGCTGATTGTGGCAGCGCAGCTACATGCATTTGTGCGCATGCGTCTACAGCGCGTGCAGCCTGTTGCAGTCGCTCATGTTTGTTTTCTTAGTTTTCTAAACTTTTCTTGCTCTATTTTTTTTTAACTATACCTCTTGTATTTTTATAACTACAGTCAAAAAATTTTAGACCACCATTTTCTTCCACTTTCTTGTTCATTTTAATACCTGGTACCACTAAACGTCATCATGTGACTAAAACAGACAGAAAAGTAAACACTGAATGCATAAAAGCAGTGTTTTTGGCAGTACAACGTCATAGCTATTGATGTAAAAACTGAAGTGATTTAGGTTATAATCAAGAAAACCATGGAAAATGGTAAGATATCAGCTCTTAAATAAAACTCTTATGAGCAATCTTTGTGGTTATCGTTATGTTTGTCAAAACAAATGTACCTTTAGTTGTACCAGGCATTAAAATGAACAAGAAACTGAAGAAAACAAGGGTGGTCTAATAATTTTTTTCCATGACTGTATATCTTGAAGCTGTGTCCCTCTCCAGACATGTTTCTAGTATGTTTCTTTTCTTCGCTCTGGAATTACTACTTTTACTTTCACTGGGACACGGCACACCGGTTTGCGGCGACTTCATGGCCGCATCGTTTACTCCAGAGATCAGCTGATCGTGCTGAGATATCTGAGACACCTGCTGAAAGCTGGAGGAAAACACACAGAGGATGCAGGGGAGGACTAAAACAACGGAAGAAAAGAGCTGAGAGACAACGACTTATGGAGAGAGGAGATATAAGTCGTGTCTCCCCTCTCTCATCATGGGCAACGTGAGGTCGCTGGCAGATAAGATGGATGAGCTAACAGCTAACAGCTAACCCTCAACAGGGAGTCAGAGGGAGTACAGGGAGAGAGCAGTCTGATGTGCTTTACGGAGACGTGGCTGCACCAGGACATACCCGATGACAACGTTTCCATCAGTGGATTTCAAACTGTTAGGGCCGACCGGGATCACACCGGGAGCGGTAAGCGTAAAGGAGGGGGGCTCGCTGTTCTAGTCATCAACCGTTGGTGTAATCCTGGTCACATTACCATCAAGGAACGCATCTGTTGCCCGGACATTGAATTGTTGGCTGTTGGACTCAGGCCATATTATTTGCCCAGGGAGTTTTCACATGTCGTTATGGTAGTAATTGAATTTGAATTTGAACATGCCACCACTGCCTACCCATCCATGTACCCAGATCCCATGGTGGCACCATCTGGATGTGCATCAGACAATGGAGATCCACCATACCTGGATGTGCCATCCATTAACCCAGACCCTCCCAGCCATCCAATCCCATACCACCATCCATCCATCCATCCATCCCATCCATACCATCCATCCCTCCATCCATCCATCCATCCAACAATTAGCCATACCCATCCATCCATCCATCCATCCATCCAAGGCCATATCCAGCCAGCAAGGATCCATACCATCCATCCATCCATTATCCATACCATCCATCCATCCCATCCCCATCCCATCCATCCATACCATCCAAATCCAGCCATCCCTTACCCCATACCATCCATCCATCCATCCATCCATTCCATACCCATAATCCATCCATTACCCATAGCCCCATCCATCCATCCATCCCAATATCCATACCATCCATCCATCCATCCATTACCCATCCATAATCCCAATCCATACCATTAATCCATCCTTAACCCATACCCATCCATCCATCCATCCAATATCCATACCATCCATCCATCCATCCATTACCATTACCATCCAGATCCATTACCCATCCATCCATCCCTTATCCATACCCATTCCAGGATCCATCCATTACCCACCACCCATCCATCCATCCATCCAAGATCCATCACCATACCAGCCAGCCCATCCAGCCAATATCCATACCATCCATCCACCCATCCATCATCCATACATCCATCCATCCCATCCCATCCATCCCATCACCATCCCATACCATCCATCCATACCATACCATCCATCCATCCATCCATCCACCCCATCCATTCCATCCATCTATTCATCCAACAATTATCCATACCCATCCATCCATCCATCCATCCAATATCCATACATCCTTCCAACCATCCATCCAATATCCATACCATCCATTCATCCATCCATTATCCATACATCCATCCATTACCCATACCCACCCATCCATCCATCCATCCATCCATCCAACCATCCTTCCCTTATCCATCCATCCATCCACCCATCCATCCATCTATCACCCATACCCATCCATCCATCCATCCATCTATCACCCATACCCATCCATCCATCCATCCATCCATCTATCCCCCATACCCATCCATCCATCCATCCATCCATCCATCCATCCATCCATCCATCTATTACCCATACCCGTTTAGTCCTCTCTAGGGTCATGGAGATCTGCTCACTGCCACATGTCACTATGTAATATCAAAGATAATAAACAGCCTGCAGAAAAATGCCAGTACCTCTTAAAACTGCAGGCCTCAAATGTTTTGTTAAAATCTTAGCAGACCCACACATGGACGAATGTCTGGGTTTTATCCAGCCAACATAAATTATTGAGAGACAGGCAACAACTACAAACGATCTTAGTATTCTGCAGCAGCTTTTATTTGCTTCAGACGTGCAGAGATGGGCCTCCTGAAGGGAATTTAGCTACTGATTGACAACTCCAAATAAATTGAAAAAAAAACCCTCACAAATTCTAGTTTTTTTTAAATCCAATGAAAGACACAGTCGAGGTGGTTTGAAATGTGGTTCAAATCATATTTCTACAAATGCGTCTCAACACAGTCGCTACAGCGTCAACAACAACGCGCTATAAAACTGAAAAGACGGATCAATGCAGCTATTGGCAGAGGTTGTAGAGTACATAGAGAGCAACATGCAGTCTCTATGTAGAGATGTTAGATGCTAAAAATAAATTGTCTGCTGCTAAAACTGGAAACGTTGTGCCAATCTGGAAACTGGATTGTTAACCGTGCCTTTATATGACGGCTGCTGCCCATAAAGCTGGATTCATTTGGTTTTCAGACAAGCTGTCTACCAAGAATAAATCACATCATCACAATTATTTCATGAGAACAGGTAAAAAAAAAAAAAGTTTTATTCCAACTTTATGGGCAACATTATAGATCTGTTCAAATCTGATCTATTGCAAACAGTGTTTCCCACAGGTGAAGGTGGGAAAGTTGTACCACTTTGTAACGGCACGTCTTTTCTTCGCATAGACCGTATCTCCGTCTCTTGAATCACGCCTCTTCCACCACGACTTCTTCTGCATCTTATCGATTTATAGGACCACCGCAAATTCTTCTTCTGCGACTTATAAATTTATAGACCTTTTCGGGCCAGCCCCCCCGGAAGTACCCCGTCCGCCATTGCTGGGTTGTGCTACAGAGCGACACTTTCACTTCACCGGCTCGCAGATTAACCAGTGTTTTTCTCTTTCTACAAATATATATTTTTATAATGTCGAGTCGGTCGAGTGGGAATACATGTTCCGTCATAAACTGTGCCAACAATGGCGCGAAAATTCAACAATGGAAGAAGAAAGTATGTGAAATACACAAGCCTTTACTGCACGAAGACTGCCTTGTTTGCAGAACAAGAAGTTAGGAAGACGTGGGTGAAAAATATCAACAGAAAGGACTTTGTTCCAAATGAATACAGCCGGGTGAGTTTTCGTTAACATTCAATCTCGTACTACTCATAGTCTCGCTGAGAGTCCCGGACGATTCTGTCCAAAAGAACAGCAGTATGAGGCTACTGTAGCCCTCGGCACTAGCACAAGCCTATAAATGAATGAATGAATGAATGAATGACTTAGGAGAATGATAAAATAAATTAAATATAACATTAACACATAGCCTAATTTACCGCTAGCGTTAACGTTACAGTAGCATAATCTTTATGGCTTGTTGACGTTAGTTATAGCCAGCATTGCAGCGTTCACAGTTTTTAGTGTTTGGTTATGGGAATAGATCATGTTATTTCCATAACCAATCATTAAAAACAGCGATAAACTACCTTCATCTGTAACTGGAGGCCACTGCCTAACATCATCAATCCAAGACATGTCTGCGTTATCAGTAACAGATGCTCCACGCTGCTGTGTTTGGGTTACTTAGGTGGAGCACTGCACACTCCAGTTATGTCTGGGCCACTAGGGGGCGCATGTCCACAATTTTCAAGTCAAAAAAGGTCTATAGGCGGCGTCATAATGCATACCGCCACCCAATGCGCCAGAACTGAAACGACACGCGACATTCACAAAGTAAACAGCCCGGAGGCGAGGGCGAGTCAAAAGCCGAAAAATTAATTTGTGGCGGGCCGCCACGAATAAATGAACGCGTGGGAAACACTGGCAAAAAAGCAGCGCAGTCGTTCCCAAAGATTAGATCTGAGAAATAATTCCACCTCTCTTCTTTATGAACTAGAAAATGTAACTCATGTGCTTTGAAATGAATAAATATAAATACAAAAAAAAAAAAAAAAACATCTGAAAAGACAGATACCTGTTTGTTCATGAAGACGTAGATGATGGGGTTGTAGACAGCAGCCGTCTTGGAGAAGAAGGCGGGAATGGCAGCCAGCCTGGGATCAAGTTCAACGGTGGGATGAGCTGTGACCAGGATGGAGAAGGCTGCGTATGGTGTCCAGCCCACCATAAATGCCACGATCATCACTACAACCATACGGGTCACCTGCCGCTCAGGCTTCCTGGCAGTTGCTAGGCGACCGTGAGACACCTGGCGGAAGGAGAAAGACCAAATGTATAAACGCTGACCAGAGAGAATCATTTCAGGACTCTTCCAAGTGGAATTATCCAGGGACCTTCAGTCGATCATCCCAACCATGGGCCTTCACAGCTGCACCTCTAGTCCAGGACTGTTTCTAGTCACGTTGGGGGCCCTGGGCAAGAGTGAGCATGGGGGGCCCTCCCGGCCCGAAAACACCATTCAATCATTCATTCAATCCAAAACGCTTTTATTTTAAATAACAGAAGTGCACAATGATGTAAGAACACTTAAAATACAATATAACATAACAAACACAACTGAAATGTGCAAAGTCTCAACATTAAGATCTGTTTGGAATAATTAATGAACAGCCAACTTCACTCTACCTGATAATATTTTTGATTAATGTGACATTGCAGAAACTTCAAGGAAACGTATGATATCACCCTCTTCCAAATACAAATCAGTTACTGGTTAGCTTACTGTTAATTACTGTTTAAATAAGCCAAGCTAAGGTGCAGTAAACATGTCATGTGCAGTTGTGCTTCCTGAGACTACAGACTGGGACAAAGTGGCGTCAAAACTTTTTTTTAATAATGTCAGCTTATACACCTTTAAACTTACCACTTTCCCGTTTTCTTTTTTCTTCATCTTCTTGTTTTTTTTTTTTTTTCCTTTTGCATGTCCTGATGGATATGCTCGCTTCATTTTTCTTGTATCAAGTTTGAAGGACCGCAGAAAGCTGGTCACGGGCAGTCGGGGCCCCATTAGGGGGGTTCCAAACGTGTCGCTGCAGTGTCTATGGAGGTTTCAGGTTGTGTCATTGATATGGATCGATATTAGCTGTGTCCTGGGGGTCCCTTAACACACGAGGCAGTTACAGCTAGTGGGGGCCCTATGCGAGGGGGTTTCCAACATATCGTCGTTGCAGTGTCTAAAGCAGTTCAGTCATTTTGTCATTGACAAAAGGACTAATGTCACCGCTGTCCTGGGGCCCCTTCCAGCTCGGGGCCCTAGGCTATTGCCTAGTATGCCTACCCCGTTGCGGCGTCTCTGCTCTGGTCTCAAATGTTGTTTTGGTGGCAACACGAAACGACTGCTGCTGTCAACACAGCTAAGGTTAGCTACGCTCCGTCCTCAGACCCTTCCAGACCAACCACAGCCATGACAGTGATCTGAACCAGGCTGCAAATACTGTAAATTCAGCTGCAAAGTTGGTCATTTTAACATCAGAGTCAATAGAGATTTGTTCTACTGTGGAGTCAGCACCTACTGGTCAGTCAAGGTACTGCAGCAACACTTAGTTTTCTGAATGGGCTTCAATCTAGAAGTGGGATGGATGCCGCTGGGGTGTTTTACAGTATTTGGATGTGAGTCTGTGTCATATGTTCTTGTAATCTTTCTGGAGTTTTCTAGTGTAATTTAGTATATGGTCATCATTGACTTTAGTTAGTGCATCACATCATTAATCTGTCAGTGCACGACTGGAGTCAGAATGTTTCCGTTCTACTCAGTAGCCTCTCCTGCTGACTTTTAAGTTTTATTTGTGAAATCTTTGGAAAAGATTTCTTTGAGCTACGCAACTGTGTTCCATTTAACACACCCACAGGAAATCACGGCGGGAACATTTTACCATGTGAAAGGAACATGACGGTGACGCACTCCAGTAAAGGGTTAGAAACTCTGCACATCACACTGAATACAAAAGTCTTACCAAGTACTTTTTAATCAAATGTTTTCCACATGCACTGAATAGGAACTGACCTTTCTTAGCTTCCGGAGGAGCTTCCCATAGCAGTAGAAAATCACCCCGAGAGGCAGAATGAAGCAGGTGGTGAAGAAAGTGATGATGTAGCTGTGATCTCTCATGGCCGTTGAATACCTGTTCACAGATGGACCAAAAAAAAAAAAAAAAAACGATTGATATTGCCTGTAAAACGTGTAAGGTATGCACCAATGCAATATAGCGTGTAGAACTCCAATCATTTCACAGTCAGATCTGCTGTTTTAGGACACCTTAGTTCCCCTCCAAGACAAAAAAGGGTAAACAAATCCATCAATTCCCAGCTGCAAGCCAGTTTGAAATTTAAAGGCTTTTATGTGACTCCAGAGAAAGCAACAGTTTTGCACCTCATCTGAGCTTCAGTTAAAAGGGATATTTAACAGCTGAGACAAGTCTCTGTAAATCACTTAGGAGCCCAGAGGACACTCATTTAGTCTAATTAAGTCCTTTCCCTATGAACACCTACAACCCTCAAATGAAACAAACTCCAGATTAATGTCTAGGAATCCACCTGGCACTCGGAGCGGTGTGTGCACGTGCGTCTGCGTGTGCACGTTGGCGGGTTCGCAGCCATCCATCCTAATCCTCGCTGAGCGGAGGAAGTGTGGTTGAGCTCACATCTGTGATGCTACACTTCACATTTCACTCCTCATTAGCGGTGACACGTGGATAAATACGCCTCCGTGAGGCACGAAGGAAGAAAGTAAGGCACCTTCACTTCTAACGTTTTAGTAATTATTGTAAAAACGATCACCACATTGTTCAACAGGTTGTGAAACTACAGCAATAACTCCATTCCTGCTATTCTTTATAATGTTGCTGAAGGAGTTTGATTTTTAATGTGATTTTTTAATTCATGTAGTTTCCAGCTACACAGCATTTTAAATCGATGACCTGGCTTAGCAGCTTGGGGGGGACGGGTTTTTAGGGGTTCACGATAACTATCGGGTCAATAACAGGGAAATTATGACGTCATACCGATAAGTCCGATATCACGACGAATAACCCCGATAACATTTATATTTTTGTCAACACGGCAGTGCGCTCCCCTCGAGCCTTGAAGGACCGGCAGTGAATGTTATGTTCAAGTGACGTTGGCATAATCAGAAAAATGATTACTCAGTAAGGAAAATCAAGAATACCCCCTCATGCCAGAAAACAACTTGTTAACTCGGTCATAATTTTGGTAGTTGCTGACTTGAATTGATATTCGCAGTATTTTCCCTCATGTTACACATAAAAATAGAAAAAATAGAAAAGGCTGAAAGAACGACTAGCAAACGAGGGAACGGAGGAATTTACGTTACACCTTGAATGCAGCATTGTGGAACAGTGCGCTGATAAAAACAAAAAAACATGGCGGCGATGGTGTAGAACTTCGTTAAAGTTTCAGAGGAAGATAGTTCGCTGATTATTTGTGACAAACGCTCCAAGCAAAAGAGGGAAAAATAGCAGAAGCTTTAATACGTCAAACCCGACCAGCCACCTGAAACACAACCGTCGCTTCCATGGAGTTTTGAAATTCGCGCTAACATGAGCTAACGTGAGCTAACATGAGCTAACGTGAGCAAGCCAGGAGCCCCTCCCCTCCCCTCTACATCGTCTCTCTTATCTAAAGCTTCCATGAGATTTAAAAAAAAAAAAAAAAAAACTACCAAACCTCACATACTTTAATTAAAGGCATTCATTTGAATGGAACCACAAGCCAAAATCCTTTAAACATAATTTCTTTGTTACTATGAGTGCACTTTTTTAGTTTTATTTACACAGACAAGTCTAACTTGTGTCAGTACATTACCGTGCATCACTGTGCATTATTTTTTATTGTCATTTAGGAATGTATTTTTTCAGTTTGTAATTCTGATGCATGTATTTCCATCAGTTCAAGGAGCCTTTATTTTTTTATATCAGTCAGTAATGAACCTTATTTAAGTTAATGTGAGATATCAAATAGGTTTGTTTGTTAGCTTTATGACAATATTTGAGAGGCTTGCCAATAGTTTTTCATTGTAAAAAAATAAATATCTGTTCATTTAAACAGTCAAAACTGTTTTTGGTTTTGTTCATAGTATTGATCTTTGGTATATGTGTGTGTTATCGGTTATCGGTTATCGGTATCGGTTTAAAAATTATCATGCATCCCTAGTATTTTTCATCACGCGGCACGTTATGGCCGTTGCTCCACTTGTCCAGAAGTCGTGCAGCTTGTTAAGATGTGACTTCGTATCCACCATCTCCTGTTTGGACAGAAAAATCTTTCTTCTATTCCCTCTTCCGAGCAAACATACTTGTATTAAACAGCTAGAACTGCCCCTCTAAGAGTGCTGCTGATGTTTTTCCTCCTTAGCGTTGTGTTTAAACACACCTGGATGTTCCAGACCAGCAGGCTGAGAAAACTTCAACGACCGTTGTTACAGAGCTGCTCACACTTATTGATGATAAATTAGTCAAATGTATTGAATTACCATGGGTTCGGTATAATAAGAGCTCAATTAGCTTTTCACACCGTTTTAGCTTTTTGGCTTAATTTTAAAGAAATAATTAGCATCTAAGCTTGTGTTGACCTAATTTTAAGGACCCGGTTATTTTTGTCCTGATACATCAACAAAGTTTGACAAAAAAAAGGGGGTAAACTTTTTTCTGCTTAAGTTAATTCTGTATTTTCTTATCTGGTTCAAGTTGCATTCTGGAACTGAAAGACATAACTAAAGCAAATGCGTAGAGTAATGTCATGGTTAAAAGATAATGTGGTGTCGGTATGAATGTGAAAGAATCACTCTAAAAAGGTGCTGCTATAAATTTTGCACACAGTCCACTTGAAGATCTCTTTATACATATATCAATATTTTTAATGTACTAGTGTGCAGCCCTATGTATCATTTATTCTTTCTCTTTTTATTCAAAACCCCTTAAGGTGCAGCGTGAGCACGCTCGGTTTTCTCTTAATTGCGCCCGTGCAGACAGTGATGCAGCCTCCGGTTGTGATCTTTGTGCTTTAATGAGAACATAATACGCTCCTGTGTCGAGCTCAGACCTTTGGTGTGTGTCTCTCTCATCCCTGCTGTCCTTTGGCTGTAAATATGAGGTTCAATTAGTTCAGTTTCTATTTTAAAATGCAAAAAATAAAAATAAAAAAATCACCAGCCACTACGTCCATAAACCAAAATTAGATGAAGAGTGCAGTCGCTCATTTTTGTGTCGGAGCTTTGCAGCTTTTC